>PVIW01002594.1:161833-209241 GCA_004026585.1 Noctilio leporinus
TTGTGGAAAACAGTATGGGGTTTCCTTAAAAAACTAAACATGGAACTGCCTTTTGATCCAGCAATTCCACTACTTGGACTACACCCAAAGAATCCTGAAACACCAATTCATAAGAACCTATGTACACCTATGTTCATAGCAGCACTATTTACAACAGCCAAGTGATGGAAACAGCCTAAGTGCCCATCAGTGGATGATTGGATCAAAAAACTTTGGTACATTTACACAGTGGAATACTATACAGCAGAAAGAAAGAAGGAACTCGTACTCTTGGCAACAGCATGGATGGAACTTGAGAGTATTATGCTTAGTGAAATAAGCCAATCAGTGAAGGACAAATACCATATTATCTCACCCATTACGGGACAATAATGAACAAAACTAACAACAAGCAAAACAGAACCAATTATATGAATACAGTAAATAGACCTTCAGTGGTCAGGGGAAAGGGGGTTGAGGGGAGGGGGGAGGCAGAGGCAAGGAAGGGGAGCAGTTGAGATAAGAACCTAGTATAAAGGAACCATGGACATGGACAACAGGTGGGATTGACTTTGGGGGGAATGGGTGGGTGGGGAGGGGGACAGAGGGGAGCAAAAAGGGGATGGATGTAATACAACAACAATAAAATTAAAAAAAAAAAAAAAAAGGGGGGCTGCCTCAAAGGCATGTAATCAAATTTAACCTCTAAATATCCCCCTTTGCGAGTGATTCAGTGAATTTGAACTTGGAATCCCTGATGCTGTAATGTTGCAGCTGATTTCTATCCTAACTGGGTCTCCACAAATAGATTATTTATTCCTCACAGTAGAGATGATGGCTCCTGTATTTTTAGACCTCTCCCAACCACATTTAGTATAGTGTACTGTAAAGAGTTTGAGAAATACTTTTATTTATTTTTTGAATGATTGGACAAAATCTAAATGCAGCATTACCTTTTGTGTCTCAAACTTAGCTATTTGGCAAGCTTACCTACCTGGAACATAGCAAAGAAGGACCAGGACGTGTGCAAAGAAAATACATAGGGTGGTAGGATGATGGTTGCAGTTAACAGTTGTTTTACTGAGGACTTAGTTAAAACACATGTTGTTGTAAATACTATACAAGCTTTGTTTCATTTAATCCTTACATCTCTCTTTGGTGGTCATGTTATTACTCTTTTCATTCCACAAACATAGAACTGGCCTAAGGTTCTATCCTAGGTCTGTGCGACCGAAGTCCACCCACACAGCCGCTGTGATCTCCAGCTTTCCAGGGTGGGGCCCTGTGTGCATCGACTTGTTCCCTGTAGTGCTCCCTTAGCCTTTCCCAGGTCCTTTTAAAAACTTACTTTGTACACAGTTGTAAACCCCAAGGATCTCTATTCTCCAAGCCCACAGCAAAGGCAGCAACTGAGAAAAGTCTCATTATTGACTATTTCATAAGATGCTAATTTACAACTTGACTATAAAGGAGGAGGACCAAAGCAGTCTTTTTTCCCTTTTTCACCCTCTTCTTTTCTTCCCTCCCTCCCTTCTTCTGTTTCTCTCTTTGTCTGGAGGCAAAAGTGATGGTACTAGAAGGATAATAGCCTGGGGGCTATTCTGCCCCTGGCAAACTGCCCTATTCATACATGCCCTCTGGAAGAATCATTGTTTCAGGATCCAGTATCATATAATTGATAATGATAGAATCCTCAAGAAAGTTTGTGTTCAACAAGTTCAAAACAGAAGTTAAAAAAGAGAGATGAATTTGATTTTAAAATATTTCCTTCTTAAAATACTATATTAAGTTAAAAGCCAAGAGATTAGTAAGGTAAGAATTTGGCTATCTGGAAAATCCAGGTTTTGGATCGCAGAGACTGCCCTATTCACAAGCAGTAGGTAGTTTCCACACATGTAGAGTTTATGGATGAGGAAAAAATAAAGTGGAGGTGGGAGTAACTGTGTAGTAAATGTGAATTTTTCTAAGTGAAAAGGTTTAAAAAGAACAGCTACCATCTATCATCATCTTCCTCTAACTGAATTAAGGGAGTTCAAAAGAGAATCAAAGATATGGGGAACATGTAGAAAGGGGTCAGGCTGGGAGGGGAAGGGGAAGAAGGGGTGAAGGCAGGGATTAAGAAGCATAGTTGGTGGGTGCAGAATAGACAGGGAGATGTTAAGCGTAGTGCAGGAAAAGGTAGAGTGAAGAACTCACATGCATGACCCATGGACATGAATTAAGGGGGGATAGGATTGCTGGAGGGAGGGGGGTGATGGGCAGAGGGGAAAAAGGGAAAAGAAATTTGGGACAAATGTACAGCATAATAAATAAAAAAATAAAAATTAAAAGAAATAGGAAGGACAGCATTTCAGAATAAAGGGAAGTCTTTTAGGTTGAATGAATTTAGTCTCAGTATTTTTTTCAATAATTGAATAAAAAATAGAACTGCAAGGATCAGTAGCAAAGATTTTATAAAGGGCTCAAAAGATGCTCATAATGATTGCTTTTTTAATTAAATCTCAGGTAGAATTTTTCTTACGTCAAGTCCTATGCTTGGCACAGAGGAAAACAAACAAACACAAAGCAAACAGAGTCCTACTTTAGCAGTGTAAGAGTCATTTGAAGATCCTCGGATTCAGACATGTTCAGTTGAAGGGAGGTGGTGGTCCTGGGCCACTGGACTGGCAGCGAGGCCTGTCATCACTGATACGGTGACATGCATGGTATTTCTCCTCTAGAAGGGCTGATGAGCAAAAGCAACCCTCACTGCGTGAGCCCTTTCCTTCAGTCACAGGAGCTGATGAGTCCAGGGGAGGATTTGAACCAACAAACTACCGTTGGAAGTTTTGGGGAGGAAGCGTTGGAACCCTGGAAAGATGGTCTCCAGGATGACTTTGTCTTCACTAAGTTTCCATCTGTCCAACCTTGCCACTGTGAAGAAGCTCGATTATCATAGACTAACAGGGAAATTGAAGTTTGGAAGAAGCAGCCAAGGGAGACATTTCAGATGGTTTTAATTCGGCCTCCCCTTGAAAAAGGCTGCGGACTAAATTCCAGGCTTTAGTTCTGAAGCAATTGTCCACACTTCCACTCCTTCCTTCGACACTTTGAATTCAAGCACCAAGGAGTGTTGGCTGAAACAACCCCTGGAGCCTGCACCCAGCCTGCAGTGATAACCTTGGCCTCTCTTCTGCCACTGGAAGCTTCAGTTTTCTTCGGTCGGCCGCTAAGCACCCTGCTCTCTTTCAACCGGTGTGTTTCTCTCCCCTTCATGTGCTTGCCTCTTGCTTTTTATTCTGTGGAACGTCTCCTAACTCCTAGTTGCCCCGCAGTGCCGCCTGGGTTTCCCTTGAACACTTGGTTTCTTATTGACCTTTAAACTTCCCTGCACCCAGCGGTCAGTTCATTGGCTTACCTGCTCTTATTGAATATGTAATAGTCTTAGTCTTTACCTTGATTATAAAGGCTTTGGAGTAAAGAATTGGTGATTTTGGATCGAAGAGTTAAATATTTATGAGGGTCAATTAAGTGACAAGTGTGGTAAATACTAATATTTAGTAGGCATAAAGAATTGAACAAGTTATAAACCTCATTCTTCAAGGAATGTACAGTCTATTGTGGGAGGCAGAAAAATCTCAGTAGTTAATGAAAGACTATACTTGATTTTAAAGTAAAAGGTTATGGAAGCACCAAAGAAGTTTGGAGAGAGGTTAATTCTGCTACTGGGTGGGAGATAGAAAACCTTGAAGGGGTGCACTGTGAAGAGGGGAAAGTGGACTCACGAGCCTAGATCTAGAAGGCCCAGGGCCTGCAGGGTGTGGTTGTGATGGATGGAACTTCTGGGAGATGAGGTTACAACAGCCAGCTAGTCCCAGCCATGAACATTGTTGATGCTACGCTAGGAAGGCGACACGTGACCTGTGGGCAAGGGAGATACGGGAGGTGTATAAGCAGGGAGAGGACTAAGACCAAGTGCTCACCGATACAGCCCTAAGTGATATTAACTAACCAATAAAATGGTTCATACAAGAGGAACAGGGGGGATCAAAGGCTTTAATCCTGGATGCAGGGATATTGGAGATAGTGGGTCACTGCAAAATAAACAGGATTCACTTGGCAACTAGGGACTGGTTGTCAGTGGAAGAGGACTGAACTTTCTTCTGAGGTGCTGGAGGACTGAATTAGACCAGGAAGAGGAAGCCACAGAGAGAGATTGCTGCTCAATATGATGCAAACATCAGCGCTGTTAGAGCTCTCTAGGGATTGTGGTTTGAAAAGTAGCAATTTGGTAGGATACTGTTGGTGAAACAAGTTTGTTAGGAAAAACATGAAGAAATTCATGAACCAAATAGTAAGTTGGTGTTCAATAAGTGGTTCCCAAAAGGATGGTCCAGTGAGCAAGGCCAAATTGTTTTTACTTATTGATGGGAAAATGAGGAAAGATAAGGGTTGAACAGTGAGTTTTCAGAAAGCTACTTTTTTCACTTTGAAGGACAGTCCTTTATGTGTAAATGATTGTTCCTTTCCCTTTTTAGTGTTGATACATTTCTTCTCTTATTGAGCGATGTTGAAAAATGGTAATTTTTTGTTGTGTTTCTTTTAATGCCTTTCCTAGGCAAGAGAGAACATCTCACCATTTACCTTTTGGCCTGTTATGGGTCCTTGCTGACTCTAGTCTGGGGATCCCTGGACTTCTAGGGGAAGAGACTTTGGGGAGCTCTGCATCCGCCCTCTTGAGGGGGAGTGCAGCTACCAATGAGTGAAAGTTTAGCGACCTTTGGGGGGACTATGATGGGTGAGAATTTCCTTGCACTGGAGTACTAGTCAGTGTACAACATGGTCAGGCTAACCTTCCCTTCCTTTGAGGCCCAGGTGCTTCCTCTGCAAAGAAGGTCCTGCCACTTCCTTTCTCCCTTTAGTTCCCCCTGAGCAGGCCAGGCTGCAGCAGCCTCTCCTGTTTGTAGGCCTGTGGAGGGGTATCACTTTGGCTGAAGGGATTGGGGAGGGGCCTTCTTTGGGTGGGTGTTATTGCAGCTTCTCTGAGGCTGAACCAGGGGAATGTTGCTGGAAGTGGCTGCTGGGGCCTCAGCCTGCCATGCCTGGGTGAAAGTACGTACAGTGCATCCAGGACAGAACTGGGTGCTAGTGGATCTGGGTCCTGGACAGCACTCCCTTTTGGACAGTGGTCTCAAGTGCTCCTTCTGTCTATAGCCCAGTCGACAACACTGTCCGTGTGGGCCGTGTAAGGTAAGCACCATCACCGACAGGGCAGAAAGCCAAGGGTCCATAGGACTCTGCTGGCCCAGTAGCTTGTGGTGGTGGGTAAAGTGGGAGCGGTTAAACAATGACCAAGCAGAAGAAAATAAATAGTTGGTGGGGTTATACCAGGAACCTCAATTAAAATTCAGACACCGCCAGATATCCTGATGGAACATAGGTAGGGTCAAAGTTCACTTCACCTGTCACCATTTCGGATGGTTTTCCCCCCTGAAGTAGTCTCAAGAAACAGACAGTTCTGAGAAGGAACGGTGGTCAGGTGTTGAATTAGCCAGAAGACAGAGGTTTTGTATTTGGTTCCTGACTTTATGAAACAGCACAAATATTATATTAAAAAAGCAAAAACATATATAGAGTGCTCTCTCAGTCTTTCCAGTCTGATAAAGATTCTGAAGGAAAGAGTCTAAAAGCCTGGTTTGAGTCTCTTACTCCTCTCTTAACAGTGATCGGACAAGTCCTGTAACAGCACCTAGAATGGCCAGCTGATGCCACTTTGCTGAGGACATTCCTGGTTTTAGCAGTGGAAGTCCCACATCATGGGAACCCACTTGCTTCTGGGCAAACCAGGATAGCTGGTCACTCTATACCTTAGTTTTCCCATTTGTATGATGGGAATAATTGCATGCTTCTGCTCTAGCTGCCTGCAGTGTGGAGATCAAATGTGAAAGTGCCTTGAGATTTATTCTGGACAAATACAGGTGGCTGGATTGGAAGTACCACTGAAGCCTCATCTCTGTACCTTGGCACATGCCCTTCCTGGCACACTTTGCCACTATGTGAAACCCTATGCATTTTATAAGCTCTAATGTATGTTGGTCTCTGCAAATTCCTATGCAGTGACCCCAGAAAGAATAGCTGAGGAAACCTGCCGCCCTGTAATAGCAAGTGCATCACTCTATTATTCACTATCCGTTGTTAGTGCTCCCAACCCAATTGAGATTGATGCTTCCAGCATAGCAGGTAACACAGTAGCAGCTTGGTCAATGTTGGTGATTGAAGGAGTGGTTTCTGAGATGTATGTTATACAGTGGGGTTACTTGAACCTCCAGAAACTGCATACTAGTTTTACATATGTGATATATATTTCTGGTCCTGTAACTTTCTTTAGGGCTAAGATCCCCAATCCAGCCCAGGGAGCTGGATGGGAACTGAAGCCTGGCTCCTCAGGCAGGGATTCTACAGACAGAAAACATTTCAGAGGCAGGTTGGATTCCCAGCCCACCCCATATTGTGAGAAAGAGGTGTTGACAGTTCATTTGCAACCACGTCCGATCCTGTGATGCAGCACTGTTTGCTAGCAACAGCAGGTACATGGGTCTGTGTCAGATACCTTGGAGTTAATTGACAAAAGATACTGGAGAGAATGAATGAGAATCTCCCCACAACTAATAATGTGGGGATTGAAAACACCATTCAGGATGAGAACCAGCCCACTGGTCTCATCTCAGCTAACTCTGGTTCACGAGAGGAAGAAAAACTGGGCCAATTCTAAAGACTAGCCACTAAAAACAGATATCAGTATGAACAGAATACTGGGCAGGACAGCAGGACCATTAATTTCTTGTCAGCTTTAAAATATATCAGGTCATGATGGTGGAGGACTCTTCCAGTAATAGAGAGCAGCTCCTGAGGAAGACAGGGAAACTTAGGTCTCCCAGGCTTCCCACTCCTCCTGGACTTGTCCCTAGGTCCACCCTTGCTGCTTTGCCCTTTCCTCTAGCACCTGCAGCCCCTCAACAGTTGCTTCAGCAGCTCCACTTGTATCCGTCTTTTCTGATGGAGGTGCATGAGAGATTTGGTTTGATGAAATGGTCCCTGCTGAAAGCAGGAGTAACAAGATTGAAAAAGAACACATGAATTCTTTTCACTTTGTATTGTGTTTGCTACATCTTTTACGTGTCTTCTTTGTAAAGTATTATGAGCATTGTGTCTTCTTTCTTTTCTGCTATTTTAACTGTGACCACCACTCAGAAACTTAAATAGTTTACAACAAAATTGCTATTGTTAGTTTCTTTAAAAAAAGACCCAGCCCTGGTTGGTGGCACAGTGGATAAGGTGCCGGCCTGTGAGCCCAAAAGTTGCCGGTTCGATTCCCAGCCAGGACACATAACCAGGTTGCAAGCCAGGTCTCCAGCCAGGTCCGTAGCTGGAGGCAGGTGAAAGGCAACCATACATTGACGCTTCTCTCTGTCTCTGCCTCTCCCTTCCCCTCTCTCTGGAAATTAAAAACAAAACAAAACAAAACAAAAAACAAACAAACCCATAAGGCCTGGCACTACTCCCACATGATGATATTAGACCAGACTGAGTGGAAGCAGTGACCTTTAGACAGACATGTGCTCTTTTTTCTCTGAGTCCCCATCATTTCCTGTGACCCGCCCAGGGAAGGAAGGTTTCCATTTCTAGTCTAGTGTAGTGGGTAACAGCATAGGCTCTGAAGCTGGATGTCTTAGGTTCAAGTTCTGGCTCTGCCACTTACTAGCTACGTGGGCTTTGACTATTTCCTTAACCTCTCTGTGCTACTAATTCATTATCTGTAAAATGAGATTTTAAGAGTATCTACTTCATTGGGTTCTTGTAGTACATAAATTAGGGGATGCATATGAAGACTTAGAGGGTCATGCTATATATATAGCATGTACTCAATAAACATTAACCATAATTATTATTTACTGTACTGTTTGTACTGTTGTTTTGTTGTATACAGTACAGGAAACTGCAAATGGTTTTACTCCTGATCCATTTCAGTCATTTTCTTTACCTGGTCTGTGGGGGTATTTTAGGTTTCAGTCCCTGTATTCAATGATGAATCCAGGGAGTGCCAGTGTCATAATTTATTCATTTTTGCTTTTCTTAAGAGTACTAACTTCAGTGCTTTGAAAATACTGTGCTTGAAAGGTTGGTAAAATTAAATTGCATAATGATGGCCATATACTTTCATGCTGCCTTTAGGATGTTCAATAATAATGATCAAAGATACCACAAGTTAAGAGTTGGTTGGTTGAATTTGTGTTACGTGGTCTATACAGCAAGACTAGTATATCCTGGTTCAAATGCTTCAGACAGACCAGACACATCAACTTTTGGTAGTATGCTCAGGAAGTTATCATATACATGGAAGGTGGTGAAGTAGGAATCAGTCCATGGGACAGACAATCAATAGGAGTTGCCTGCTAAATATTCTGTTAGGTTCTGGGGCCCTTGCTTCACTGATTTGTGCCTTGAAATACAGGTGGGGAGAAGAGGATAGTGGAGGAGGAGGAAGTTGTGTTGTGAGCCACAAGGACTAGCTTGACTCGTGCTATGATTTTTTCAACATTCCTCTGGAGGAATACATTTCGTTCCTGTGGGAATAAAAAATGTGATTGAGAGGTCTTCATGTTCTTTTTTGCTAGGTTTCTGTGTTGAGGAGGGATGAATAATATAGGTCAATTTCCCTGCCTGATTTTTTATATGTTTATATTTGTTTTTGTTTGGAGGCTCTGCAGGCTTACTACTTCCAAGTTGTTGCCTTTGGTTAGGGATTTGACCCCCTTTTCTCCTGGAGAAGAGGCTGGTTAGGTATGATTATCAAGCTATGATCTCAGCCCACAGGACTATTCATAAAATGTTATTGGAACAGATGGCCCAGAATTTTTGTGCCAGAGCTCCCCCCCAGGGTTAACCCATGCCCCTGCCCTTCTGCCTGCCCTCAGAGACCAGGTTTTGCTTAGGAGTGTCCTGCTTTCAGATATGTGGCTGGAAGTGATGTGGCTATGAGTTGAATGGGGCACCGAATATAAAAGGGGATGCAGCTACACATTAGATGTGTAGCTCTCACCATCTATTCCATTAGTTTGGAGATCTGACCCAACTATGTGCTGCTTGCCTTCTCCAGGCCAGATCACTCTGGGTTTCTTTTTATTGCAATAAGGTGGGCATTTCAGAACACATTTGAACACTTGTTGCTCCCAACTAATGGAATAGATGGCAAGAGCAGAGAGGAGGCAGAAAGAGAAAGGGTGGGTGGGGGAGGAAAGGGGATTAATATTTAAGAATTCCTTCTGCACCATGAGCTCTTCATAAGTGATTTGATTTATTCCCAGGGCCATCCTGTGAAGTTTGCAGCAGGACCCCTACTTGGAAGATGAGAAAACTAAGCTTCAGAGAGATAAATAGTGATGGTCAGCATTTCTTAGTCATTTTAGTATGTGCCAGGCACTGTGTAAAGCACTTGAAATGATCTTGAAATGATTTCATCATGGAACAGCCACCCACCCAAGCAAATGCTAGTGTTACCTCCAGTTTCTATATTTGGGGAAACTGAGGATTGGGGAGGTGAGAAGTTAACTTGTCTCAGTCACCTTTATCATTATCATTAACTGGTAGACCTGGGATTGATGCGCAGCTCTGACTTCAGGGCCCAACCCATCAGTTGATGGTCCATACAGCTACTTGCTACTTGCTCAAGATCACAGGGTTGTGAATGTTGGGGGTAGGGTCTTAAACAAGGGTTTGATCAATACCAAAGCACATTTGCTTCTCGTACCCATGAGTCCTAGGGGCAGAGCTAGGACAGCTATCCAGAGCTGTTCTGTTCTGTTCTGCCTTTGTATCGGAACAGATGTCTTCTTAGAATAAGAAAAAGACTGGGAAGTCTGAAAAAATGTTGCTGATGAGAGGGAAATAAACAAGGTACTACTTTTGACAGCAACCACCTCTTAAAAGAATACAATTTGTCTACCAGTGGGAGAAAACAGTGCTGTAGCAGGCAAATCAGACCCAGCCCTGGGCAGCTATTCTTGCCTTGGTTAAGACCATTCATTTCCTGGTGTGCTGTATCTTCCCCATCCATCCTCGCCACCTTACTATGACCACCTTCATCTCCCCTGTCTCTCTCATGAACATAGTGCTCTGCTGTTTACAGGCTTTTCAACCAGGCATGGTAAAAATGGAGCCCTAACAGGACTAAGTGCTTTTTGTCTTTGCAATTTCACCAGGATCCTCCAAAATAAATCTGCACCATGGAGCTCCAGCTTAGTCTAGTAGTTCAAGAGGGAGTTCTTTGGTTGTGGAGGCCATTTGGTGCCTCATTGCCCAGATGTTTTAAGGACACCACCGTAAAAGGTGGCAAAGGCAGTGACGTATGTCTGTGTTAGCACAGGTCTTGGAATGTGCAAAGAACGAGGGTTTTGGAGTCAGGTGTTATATTTAAACTCCAGCCTGTAAATCATTCTAAGAACCTGGGCAAAGTGTCACTGCTCTGAATCGTAGTTTCCTCACCTGAGAAAGGGAAATAATACCTGAATGAGAAGGTAAGGAGAGGTTTAATGCTTGAATATCCCTAGTGCACTGAATACATAAGCATTGCCCAGCGCACAGTAAGTTGTGAAAGGAATACAAGTTTCCTCTTCCCCACCCCCAGACCCATGTATAGTATGATCAGTCTCAAGTAATCTGCTTTTCATCGTTGAGAGGAACCTAAAGCACTAGGTAGTTTAAAATTTTTGCAGGTGTTTTGGTTCAATCTGTCACAGGCAAGTAGGGCACCTTAATATGTATTGAAAGTGCCCCTTTCCATTTTTTAGGTACAGGGCAATGACATCATCAGCCTGTGGTAGGGCCTGGTGCAGAACAGAAGGAAATGCATGTCCTGCAGATGCAGATGGGGTGGAAGGGACGCAAGGATTCCCTAGGGAATGTGGGCAGTGCAGGTAGAGAACCGCCTCCTTTGTGGGACAAGGCCTTTCTTAACTGTGTATTGGTACGACTAAATAAAAGTGTGTGTGTGTGTGTGTGTGTGTGTTTCATAGGGGGGATAGTGAATGATCTTTATTCTCCAAATAATTGTTCTGTCATCACAGTTCCCCTCCTTATGGCTTTGAGGAGGCGTTCTTGCCTGCTGGTTGAAAGAGATTTTGGAATCAAGATGCCTGGGTTGAAAACCCAGCTTTCCTATTTCCATGGCAGGTTATCTTGGGTAATTTCAGAATCTTTCTGCACTTCAGTTTTCTGAACTGTATGTTCAAAATGAAAACAATGCTGCCTTCCCAGCCTTGTTGTTAGGATTACATAAGCCAATGCACATCAAATACTTCATATAGGTGCCTAGGATAAGTCAGTGCTTGATAAATAAGTTTTGTTAACTATAAGCCTTATCACCACCACTAAATGTGCTAAATAAAGCCCCTGTCACTCCTCTGCCTGAATTTATGCGCTGGGTGACAGTGCCAGTCTCCTGGAGGCTTTCTCTGTACTCTCTCTAGTCCATCCCATGTGTCCTGACCTGTGTATTGGTGTAGCTCTCCCTTGGAAAATCTTCAGTCTCTATTCACACACACACACATTTTATTTCTGCCTCCCTCCCCTTTTTTCTCTCTCCCTTTTCATCCCCTGACTCCCTCCCTCTCTTCCTTTCTCTTCAGCTCTTCTGAGGATGTTGGCAAATTGAGCTTCTCTGATCAGGCCCAACCTTGGTCACAGAGTTCAGGAGGTTACCATGACAACAAGAATCCCTGGCTACCCATTAGGAGGCAAGAACCAACTGAAAGGGACTGTCATTTCCCTGGGACATACTGTATTTATTCTCAGCAGCGGGCCCTATACCACTACTATACTGTGGGAACAGAGTAGGAGGAAGGGAGAGAAAGAAATACCAGGGATTTTTTTTTTTTTTTTCAGTGTGTTCTCTGTTGGGGAGAACCACTAATTTTCTCAGAGAGATTTTATTTTTATTGAAGCCTGTGTGTGTGTTGGGGGGAGGATGTTGATTGAGAGTGGGGCTCATGTGTATTTCTGATGAACAGTTTGTTTAACAAAGAAAAAAATAAGTTATTTGTTTCAAAAGTGAGTTTTTGGTAGGTCTAAAGGGAAGGTGATGGGGTGGAGATTACCATTAATGAGTACCCCCTGTGACAAGCACTTTATGCTATTTTATCAAAACTCAAAGTGACTACAGTAAATTATTATTATTGCAATATTACAGAAAAGAGAGGCTCACAAAGTTACAGTGGCTTGTCAAGGTAGGACCTACTGCTTGTAGAAAAATGGCCCCTGAACTTGAATTGAGGTTGTATGACTCCAAGGATTATTATTTTGGCACCGTTCAGTGCAGCTTCCCTGTTTTATTTTCCTCCTGTTGGTCTTCTTTCTCTTTCAAAACTGCCTCCATCTCATGTTCTGCCTCCCCAGGCCACTCTCTTCCCTAAGCTCTAGCACTTTTTCCAGTGTGGGCTGCTGTCTACCTGTGGCGCAGTCACTTGGGGGACTTGCTAAAGTTGCACATTGCTGGATCCCACCCTGGACCTGCAGAATCAAAAATCTTAGGAACTAGAGTCAAGAAAGGGGCATTTTTAAAGACCACCTTCCCTAGATAATTTTGATACATACTAAAGAGGGAGAATTTTTTTTTTATAGAGTAAAAGATTCAATACCACACAAGACATCACTTGCTTATTTGTTTCTCAATTACATTCTGGGTCAATGTGATTCTCTACAAGCAAAGAATTCTCTTAATGGCTTTTATAATACTCAGATCAGTGCTAGGCGCAAAAAAAAAAAAAAAAAGAAGTGTTGAAGAAAGGCTTACTGAACTAGCTTGAAGGTACGATCATTTCACACAGTCCCAGTGTGAAGGTGGGCAACTCCTGGAAGTGAGAAGTTTCCCTACAAAACCTTGTGATACCTCTTTCGGAGTCATAACCTGAACTTCAAGTGTTTTTTAGTAGATACTTTTCAGCATGGGGTTTTGTGAAGGAAGGAAACTATATTCAATAGGAATGGTAATGAGATTAAAATGCCAGTGAACAATGTTGAGCTTATGTCCAATAAAGTAACAGATACAGGCGAGTTATGTCAATGCAGCAGGCAAGGTGACAGCCCCCATCATTGTTTCTGTATTCCATGAATTCTGTATCCCTCTAAGAGAAGCCGTTTTCAACCTCCTAGGCTTCTCAGAGGTAGAACTGAGGGGGCGCCAGTAATTCTGTCTGGGAGGTAAACCCTGTATCTGGCCATTTTTCTGTCCTTGCCAGAAACAGGCTGTACCTAGTCAGGTCTCAGGGAGGAGCACCAAAGTCCCAGAAAGCTCATGTCATAATTTTCTTTCCCAGACTAGCAAACCATAAAGGCTATGACTGGTGACAAAGCCATTTCTTCCACTTGTCCTCACCCTATTATGGCCTGCAACAGCATTCATTATCTCCCACAAAAATGACCACAACAGCTTTCTAAATTGCTTCCCTGCCTGTGACCACCTTTCTCTTGATTTCTGTTGCAAATCACTGACAGGATAGTCTTCAGGAAGCCTGTCTAATCAGGTTCCTTCTAAATCTGTGGCCTTCAGTGACCCCTCCTGACATCAGAGCAAACCTACACAGATGCTGGAAGTCCCTCAACCAATTGCTCTTATTTATTAATGTCTTTTCTTGTTGAAGGGGACCTCTCATTGTCCCTGAAAATGAGCTGTACGTTTTCCCATTCGTGCGTTTACTCACTCCATCCCCTGTACCTGGAAGACCCTCTGCCTGCTTCTTATCTGTCACAGCTCTGGGGCCTGTCGTGGATGCCAGCTCTGCCACAAAATCTTTGCCAGGCCTCCCACTGAAATGTTGACTCTGCTTAGTATTCCTGACTCTCTTGTGGTGTTAGAGAGGTTAATAGGTATCTCTGCAGTTCTGCTCAGGAACTGTACTTGATTTTGCACCATTCACGGGCAGGGATTGCATCTGTGTCACCACTGCTGCCTAAGCAGCCTGCACAGTTCTTTGGGTGGAGAAGGACTCAGAAAGGAGTCTGTGAAGCTGAGTGGAAAGCCCAGGGAACGCACCCTCCTAGGTGCCCACTACCCATTGAGCTGCAGAATCACACTCGAACTGTACTCCTGTCCCCTTGGCCCATACGTCTGGCACAGACAAGACATGTAACGGAAGACAAACATGTTATGATCACAGAGATCAGAGAAGACTCCATGTAACACAGTCACAGTTAAAGACCACACTTTGACCAATGTCCTACTTAGGGCGTAACTCAGCAAATCCATTAAATTCTTGGTAGTTGGTTTGTGAAGGAGAATCATTAGTTGAGATTTTTACTAAGGCTGATTTTGTGTGGACTCCTTCTTGGGTTGGGAAAACAGGTCATGTGCCCTTACTTAGGAAGTTTGAACATACAGTCTCTAAGTAAAGGGAGTATTCATTGTAACAACAGCAAAAAAAGACTTCAGATCAGGAGGTACATTTAGTTGGCTAAAAAAGGACCAATGGATCATAATTAAAGGATTTACTAATTGCTTTTCCCTAATGACCAGCATTGGCTGTGTAGGTCTTTATCCACAACATCAGAGCTTGGAAACATAACTTAGCCCCTTGCCCAACCCAATCGATACGTGCAGTGACAGCCAGCAAACAGCATCTGTTTCAAAGAAACACCACCTCTCCAAATGAAAAATCAAGCAGCGAACTACCTTGCTTTGTCACAGTATTTGTTTCCAGAGCAAAAGAGACCATAAAAGGAATCCCCCCAAAAACCCCAAACCAAAAACAACAAAAGTAAAACACTAAACACCTACCCCCAAAACAATACCCATTCTGTCACTAACAGCCTTTTTTAATGCTTTGTAGGGACCATGGCCTATCTTGTGCCAAATAGACTTGGCAAGTTTTAGAAGGACATTTGGGCCTTAGGTATCAGCATTCTGACCTCCTGAGGTGGAGCTGGGTGACCTGCTGTGGAGGAGTCTGGGGCTTTGTTCTGGGCAGACCAGGAGGACTGAATACTCTGCAGATGTGGGTGTGGGGGTCTGGCTTTGTGGACAGCAAATGGTGGAGGAGGACTGCCAGGGAGGGTTCTTTTTCTCCCACTTTGGGTAGCATGGGCATTATATTCATTTATTTCAAAAATGTTTTAACTGGAATTTATTGAGGTGACATTGGTGAATAAAATTATATAGGTTTTAGGTATACAATTCTATAAACATCACATGCATGTTGTGTTCACTAGGCTCCTTGCGTCATCCTTTATCCCCCCTTTACACGCATCCACCTCCCCACTCCCTTTCCATCTGGTGATCACCACACTGCTTAACCCCTACCTTTTTCACCCAGTGCCCCCACCCCTGACAGCTGTCAGACTGTTCTCTGTATCTGTGAATTTGTTTATATTTTGTTTGTTCATTAGATTCCATGTATGAGTGAGGTCATATGGTACTTGTCTTTCTCTGAGTGGCTTATTTCACTTAGTATAATGATCTTCAGGTCCATCCATGCTGTTGCCAATGGTAGGATTCCCTTCTTTTTTACGGCCGACTAGTATTCCAATGTGTAAATGTTCCACTGCTCTTTTGTCCACTCACCTATTAATGGGCACTTGGCCCGCTTTTAAATCTTGGCTATTGTAAATAATAAACATAGGGGTGTATATATATTTTTAAATTAGTATTTTGAATTTTTTCAGATTCATTCCCAGAAGTGGAATTGCTAGGTCATAAAGCAGATTCATTTTTAATTTTTTGAGGTAACTCCTTACTACTTTCCGTAGTTGCTATATCAGTCTGCATTCTCACCAACAGTTCACAAAGGTTCCCTTTTCTCCACAACCTTGCTAACACTTGCTGTTTGTTGATTTATTGACAGTAGCCATTCCAACAGATGTGAAGTGGTATCTTACTGTGGTTTTAATTTGTATTTCTTTGATGTGTCTTTTCATATATCTGTTGAGTATCTGTATGATCTTTTTGGAGATGTGTCTATTCAGGTCTTTTGCCCACTGTTTAATTGGATTTACTTATATATTTTTTGGTGAAGAGTTTTGCAAGTTCTTTATAAATTTTGGGTGTTAACTCATGAGATGCATTATCGGTAAATATTCTTCGTTGTGAAAAAACTTTTTAGTTTTCTGTAGCATCATTTGTTTATTTTTTCTTTTGTTTCCCTTACCTGAGACAATATATCAGACAAAATATTACTACTACAAGAAATGTTTGAGATTTTATTGCCTACATTTTCTTCTGGGATTTTTTTATGTTTTCATAGCTAATATGTGTCTTTAATTCATTTTGAGTTTATTCTTGCATATAGTATGAGAAGGTGGTCTAGTTTCATATTTTTGTATGTATCTACCTAATTTTCCCAATACCATCTATTGAATAGACTATCTTTATTTACCTCATTGTATGTTCTTGCTTTCTTTGTCAAATATTAATTGACCATAAAGGCATAGATTTCTTGGCTTTCTAGTCTCTTTCATTGATCCATATGTCTGTTTTTATGCCAGTGCCATAATGTTTTGATTACTGTGGGCTTGTAGTATAGTTTGATAACAGGTAGTGTGATTCCTCCCACTTTGTTCTTTCTCAAGATTGCTGTGGCTCTTCAGGGTCTTTTGTGATTTCATATAAATCTTTGGAATATTTGGTCTGGTTCTGTGAAATACTCCATTAGTATCTTGATAGGAATTCTATTGAATCTATAGATTGCCTTGGTTAGCATGGACATTTTAATGATGTTAATTCTTTCCGTGAATATGGTGTATACTTCCACTTATTTGTATCTTCTTCAATTTCTTTCTTCAGTGTCTTTTTTTTTTAAAGATTTATTTTCAGAGAGAGGGAAAGGAGGGAGGAAGAAAGGGAGAGAAATATCAATGTATGGTTTCCTTTCACCTGCCTCCAGCTGGGGACCTGGCTTGAGATCTGGCTTGCAACCTGGTTATGTGCCCTGACTAGTAATCGAACCAGTGACCCTTGGTTATCAGGCCAGTGCTCATTCTGCTGAGCCACACCAGCCAGGGCTATTCAGTGTCTTATAGTCTGTTGAGTACAGGTTTTTCACCCTTGATTAAACTTACTCTTAGGCATTTCATTTTTTGATGCAATTATACATGGGATCATATTTTTAGTCTCTGTTTCCGATAGTTCATTATTGGTGTATAAAAATCAAAGTGATTTCTAAATATTTTGTACCCTGCGACTTTACTGAATTCATGAATCAGTTCTAGTAATTTTTTGATGGAATTTTTATGGTTCTCTATAGTATCTATAATCTGCAAATAATGACATGCTTATGTTTTCTTTCCAGTTTGGATACCTTTTTATATCTTCTTGTCTGAATGCTGTGGCTAGGATTTTTAATACTATGTTAAATAAGACTGGTGAAAGTGAACATCCCTGTCTTACTCCCTATCTTAAGGGAAGAACTATCAGTTTTTTCCCCATTGACTATGATGTTGGCTGTGGGTTTGTGATATACAGCCTTTATCACACTGAGATATGTTCTCTATATTCCCACTTTGCTGAGAGTTTTTATCATATAGGTGTTAAATTTTATCAAATAATTTTTTTGTGTCTATTGATATGATCATGTGATTTTTATTTTTCATTTTGTTTATCGCATCCCTAGAATAAATCCCATTTGATCATGCTGTGTGATCTTTATAATGTATTGCTAAATCCTGTTGGTTAGTATTTTGTTGAGGATTATAGCATGTATGTTCATTAGGGATATTGGCATATAATTTTGTTTCTTTGTAGTGTCCTTACCTTATTTTAAATTAGGATAATGATGGCTTTATAAAATGAGCTTGGGAGTTTTCCCTCCTCTTGAATTTTTTTGGAATAGTTTGAGAAGGGTAGTTGTTAGACCTTCTTTGACTATTTGGTAAAATTCACCATCTAGTCCAGAACTTTAATGTTTGGGAGAGTTTCTGATTATTGCTTCAACTTCAGTGGTTATAATCTGTCTGTTAAGATTCTCTGACTTTTCTTGATTCAGCTTTGGGAGATTATATGTTTCTAGGAAGTTATTCATTCTGTCCAGGTTCTTCATTTGGTTGGGAAGCACCCCAAGCCAGAATTATCTTCTAGAGGTTGTGCCCCTTGCAGTACAGGCTTCCCCTGCTAGGCGAGTGTTCTAGGAACCCATCTGTGTAAGTGCACCAACTGGTGTTGTTGTGAGAGGCTGCGTTCAGCTTCAGTGAAAGTTTTTTGGAGGTGCAGCACATTTGCCCATTTCATGATGGGTGATTTATGTGCACCTGCCCACACCATGCTGAGGGTTGAGGAGTTTTTGACCAAAACTGGCATGACCCTCATGCCCCACTTTCCCTGTGCACCCAGTATTACCCCGATCAACATTTCTTTTTTTTTTTTTTTTGGTTTCCCTGGATGAAAAAAGTCCTCAAAGGGAAACATTTTGTCGGTGTGGAAGAGGTGAAACAAAAGCTCCAGCACTAAAAGGCATCAAAGTGGATGAGTTCAAAAACTGTTTTGAGCAGTGGAAAAAACATCTCAGTAGTTGTATTGCATTAAATCAAGAGTGCTTTGAAGGTGACTGAGTTTAAACATGTAAGAATAAATATATGTTTTTTTAAATAAATTTCATTTTTTTGTTTGCAACATTTTAAAATATTTCTTTGGTATCATTTGTTACTTCTCTTTTACTTCTGATTTAATTTATTTGGGTCCTCTCCATTTTTTCTTGATAGGTTTGGTTACAAGTTTGTCAGTCTTGTTTATCTTTTCAAGGTACCATCTCTTGGTTTTGGTTTTATTATCTTTTTTATTTTTTTAAGGACTCTTTTGTTTATTCTGTTCAGATTTTTATTATTTCCTTTTCTTAATTGTAACTTTTAAATTTTTGCTATTTTTCTAGTTCCTATAAATGTAAAGTTAGTTTCTTTATTCGAGATTTGTCTTATTTCTTGAGGAGAGCTGTAGTGCTCCTGAATTTCCCTTTTTGGACTGCTTTTGCTGTGTCCCATGGATTTGGGTGGTTGTAACCTCATTTTCATTTGTTTTAAGGTATGTTTTTATTTTCTCCCTGATCTCATTATTAACCCATTTATTGCTTAGTAATGTGTTATTTAACCTCCAGGTCTTTGTGTGTTTTTAGTTTTTTCCTTGTGAAAAAAATTTCCTTCAAATATTGTCTCCATCTTGCCTTGTTCTTGGAATTTATAAGAGGAGGATGCATATGGGCTATTTTTCTCTTTAATGTTTCTTAATTTTTTTGTTATATTTTCTGTCTCTTAAAAATCTCTGTGTGTAATATTCTGGGGACTTTTCTCCAATTTTTACCCCTAGTGTACTAATTTTCTCTTTAACCTTGTATAATTGCTATTTAACTATTTTACTGAGATTTTATATCTATGACTACATTTTTCTTTTTACTTCATTAAGTTCTAATCAGTACTTTTCCAAATATGTCTGGTCTTTGATGACAGTCTTTAAAAAAAAAAAAAAACCAAAACTATTTTAGTTATTTTTATGTCCTAATTGTACTCTGACTCTCCCTTATGTAGATTGTCATTTAATTTACAATTTTGCCTTGTTTAGGGAGCCTCAGAATAATCAGCTTATGCTTTTTACTCTGGCTTTGATTTCTTTCCCACTTTTTGGCTTCTGAATTTCCAAACTTGCATTTAAAAGTGTATTTATTATATCTTTATCCAGAATATGTAGGTGTTTTATAGTGGAAGTTTTGGTCTGCCATATTGCTGGAAGTAAACATTCTCTAGGTCCTTTTTTATAGACTACCAGAGCACCTGCCATAATTAACATGCAACATTAAACAATAAATGTCTGTCTTCCTTGACACGAATAAAGTCCCACTGTTCAGGGACTATGTCTTATTCAGGACTGTAGCTCGAACTCCTAACTGACTTCCTGGGACTCTGTTGAACTCAATAAAGGGAAGGCAGAGGTGGTCTTGGATGTTGTGTCAAATGGATCAGGAACCCTTCTCCTTTCTTTGCAACTTTTTAAAAACACTCCTCATCTTTTCTTGAGTACTACCCTTCCCTAAAATGAGTTAAACCCTCTGTTAATTGGTATAATGTCTCACAAGTGATTTTACATTGTACTGCTTTCAGTTACTTTCTATATAAATGATCCCATTTGAATTCAGTCACCTTGAACCTAGGAAGGGCTGGGATGATTATCCTGTCTCTATAGGTGAGGAAACTGATGGTAGGGGAGATGATGTGTCTTATCTTCTGTGAGACAGTTGGCAGTCAGTTCCAGAATTAAATCTAGGTCTTTTGACTTCAAATCTATAGGATTCTACCATAGCTATTTGAAATGAATACCAGAGCTTTTTTTTTTTTTTTTTTTTTTTTTAAAGTAAAGCCCAGTTTGCTCTTTACTGAACTACCTGTTTCTTGTTCAAGAAATTGGTTTCTAGGGAAAAATAGATGCTGCTGTTCATTTGGCATTATTTTGATCTGCACAGGACTCAGACTACTTGATTTTTCATTTGGAGAATGTGTTTATGTTTCTCTTGAGGCAAACATTACAAACTACCTCTGTCAAAGAATCCAGGTTTGGAGAATTCTGCTTGTGGCCTAGTTGAATGTGGGGGTGTCTGGTAAAGGGATGATGTGTTACAGATCACAGGACAAAAACACAGAGTTCACCGATGTTTAACACAGTTGGAGGGGTAAAGCGAGGCTTGGGGAAGAACACTGAGGCGGTGACAGTCATAGCAAGCTGAGGCCCCCCAGGTCAATTTCCAACCTCAGGGCTGAAGATCTTGGGTGGCTGGAGTCTTCCAGGCCCACCGATGTCCAAGAAGAGCCCTCTTGACAGCTGGCATTGTGGCATTAGAGCCATGTGGCAGACATAGCAGCTTCATTCCTGAGACAGGAAGGGGAGAAGGGGTACCAAGGAAGCAAATCTTGGCTACTTACCTCAGGGCGGACCCCTTGGGTGTCGCAATGCCATAGCCTTTGGAATCCAAGTTACCTCCCACCTTCATGGTGTCACAGGGTTTCCGCTGCTCAATGTACTCATTCATGGTAGATTCCAAAAGATAGGCATATTTGCCTTTGGATTTCCTCACTCGGATCATCCCCTCCTCTGTGGTCCGCACAAACACTGATGGTTCTGCTGACTTCATGTATGTCCACATCTTTTCAAACACGGCAATTTTAGACCTCTGGCAGGGGACAGGAACAAAACTGGAATTGAGTGCTGGCTATGTGCAGAATTGAGGTCGGCATGCACACTAGTGAAGAGCGGAGTGTAGCTTGATCACACATTCATGAGTGAGATTAGCTCAGGAAGAAACAAATTATGACTGATTGCAAAATAAGAGGCTCTAATTAGTACCAGTAGGTTCCAAAGTACAAATATCTTGCAAATACAGAACAAACAGAATAGCTCAGAATCTTTTAATTACTGCTGAGTAATTATATTCCTGTTAAATAAGGGGAGAGTTAAGAAACTAGGGCTCTGTCTGGCTTCTAAAGACATTAAAAAATATGTTGTTCAGTAAGGTCATATTTATATAGCTCAGAAGCTGTGGAGAGCTCAGTATCAGTGGAATCTGATTTCATTTTTGAAGAGTACACTGATGAATTTCAGGATCATGGGTGCCAAGTTCTAGTTTTCCCATAATGTAAGATTTGATTTGCTCTCAGAATGTAAATTGTCCGATAAAGCTAATAACTTGGAACCCAGTATTCACCTGTTTGTATTTTAAAAGGCTGTAAATCTGGCCAAATTGCTTTTCTTGTTTCCTCCTGAACTCCCTTTGGGACTTTGCCTAGGCTGTGTTAGCCTACTGGCCATGTGGTTACTCTCCAGCCTCATCCTGCTCACCATTTCACAGATCAGAACCAATCCTGTGTATTCTGAGACCATCTCAGTTCCAAGGACAGTAGTTCTCAAACTCTAGTGGGTGCTGAAATTATGTACAGAGATTGTAAAAATGCAGACCCCCCTGCCGTGAAACTAGAGATACTGATTCAACAGATCTGAAGGGGAGCCTAGAATAAATCTCTTTCAGCAGTTTCCCGAAGTGATGCTGGTCTGTATGGCTTGTGTGACTCTTCGAGAAGGTAAGGCCACTGTCCGGCCGTTTGCTGGATGAACAAACTTGATTTCTAGTATAATGAATCATTCCTACTTGAGCCGAGGTCTCAAGTCTGTGGACACAACACGAGGGCAGGGGAAATCCTTCCTTATATAAGCCTTTCATGGAATTTAACCTTGTGCATCGTAAGCCCTTAGTTGGGGCCCATGATCCAGGACCACAACTCCGCATTCTCATTTAACATGGTCTTTCTAAAGAGCATCCTTTCCCCCAAAGGGTTGTTGTATTTTAGGGGGATATTGAAGTCTAGCTTTTGAAAATACTTTGTAAATGAACAAATGGTACACATACATAAGGGGCTTTTTCTTTTTAAAAAGAAAGTTACAACTAGAATCATGCAACTTATACAATCTGGTTACTATATAGATTACAGATTTATTTAGTATAAATTATCTTTATACATGTTCTATGTCATTTTTCTTTGCACATAAATACTGGGTCTCATTTCCTTAATATCAACGTCAAGTATTGGCTAAATATTGATATATCATTAAGTTGCTGTTTGACCAACTGATCTACAGAAATATTTGGGCCCAGGAAAATTCTAGGGCTCTATGAAAAACTAATGGAAATAGTTACTGAGGATTTCAGGGAGACATTTGGTAGAGAGAGCCTTAAGTTTTCATAGTCTATAATTAGATAAACTAGATGATTTGCTCTATAATATGGTTTATAGCCTGAAAGGACATTGGACTTGGGAATGAGGAGCCCTGAGTTCTAGTCCTAGTTCTGTAGCTAACTTTTCCCATTTCTTCTGTAGGACTTTGAGCAGAATCTTTAAGTCCTTTGCTAGCTGGGAGTATTTGATACTTTATATGAAAATACATTATTCAAGTAACAATGTCAATGTGAGAAAGAAGAATAAAGAAAAGGGGAGGAGTATTTCAAAGTTAGGGGAAGAAATACCCAGAATCAACCATAGCATGTACAAGAATATTCTCTCAAAGGAAACAGGGAAATGTATAAATTCATCTGTGACCAGATTTTCAGATTCTCTTCCAGGCACAAAACCAACAAAACACGCAGCAGGGCAATTGCAAGATGCAATTTGACCTGACAGGATGGCCACAGCAGGGAACAAGGCTGCTGACATGCAGAGCTGAAGAGCCCTCTGGGCAGGAGTATGCAGAAAATTAATACGTTCTCTCAGCCTCACCCCAGTGCCCCAAACACCAAGGCTGTGCTCACAGCTGTTTAGAGCAGACTATCGGGAAAATCTCATCTCCAGGAATGCAAAGGCAGCATGAGTGGCAGGGAAGATTGGAATCATACTTGGAGCATTTGTTCTTGGATCTCTCCTATCATCTGCAGCTCCCATGGCCTTTCACACATCTTATTAACCTGTCGATGGAGGATTAAGTGACTTTGGGCTGAGGCTGCCATGGTGACTAGAAGCCAGAGTTTTCAGTCTGTGGTAGAATTCTTGTCTCACTATTCTCTTCTTCTGCTTCCTGGGTGGTAGGTAATCTTTTCTCCCTACCTACCAAAGTCCTGGTGAATAATTCTTAAGGCCAGAGTCACAGAGATGGAAGGGCTCATGGAACACATCTCGTCAGTGCTCTTCTCCTTCTTCTTTTTTTTTTTAACAGGCAGGGAAATCAAGGCCCACAGTATGGCAATGAAATGTCCAACGTCACTTGGCTTGTTAGTGGCAGAGCCAGGAGTAAAACCCTTGTCTCCTAACTGCACACCTGGTTTCCACTGCAGCCAGCTTCTTTACTCATTTTAGGCTTTTTATCTTACTCATTGTGGGATCTTTCTGAGCTACATGTTTCTCTCCTGACAGTGGTGATTATGGCACCCACTACATAACCTTGTCATGGAGCTTATATGAGAACAGAGGTAAAATGTGTAAGCTAGTACCTGGCACATTGTAGGTGGTGTATAAGTGGTGCAGATATTACTTATAATTAATTATGCCTTTCCTTAAGATTTTAGTTTACAGTAGGAATGCCCAAAACGGGGCTGGCTTGGTACCAGTTTCCCTTTCTACATCCATCGCAGATGTAAGTTACCAATCAAGGAATTATTTTACACTGAGCCCAGATGTAACTTCAGAATTTCTCTCAACGTAGAACTCTGGGCAACCTTTACCAACCAATCAGCATATGAACTACAACCTATTGGCCACCAATGTAGTAGGCCTGGTTAGGGCACAGAATTTGTAAAGTATGAAATGCCTTGGTTCTAGGTTCCTAACTTTTACTGTAGATAAGAGTTTAGTTCTATGTCAACAGGCACAGTTATTAACAACGAACTTAGAATCCTTAAGTCCCAGCTGTGCCCCTAATTAGCAAGAGCATGCTCATTTTCTTTTCTGAGCTTTGAATTCCCCAACTATGAAAAGGGAGGTATAGACTAGGCTTTTCCTTGGGTCCATTAGTAACCTGAATGATCTTTATAGAAACATTTATCAGTTAATTATTCCATCCCATTAGGACAGTGTGGTTTAAGTTGGAAGAATAAATGAGGACACTCAGATTTTGTACTCAGCCTTGACATTTGCATCATGACTTGCCTGAATCTGAATTTTTTATCTGCAAAGTGGACACCACAATTTCTGGTCTGCCTTAAGTCACAGGTGAAACATACGTGAGACCCTGGGTGTGAAATGCTTCAGGGACTGTGACATGCCGATATGTCAGGGATGCAAGCATGGGTATATAATGGGTAAGTGAATTGGGTGGTTCCCCAACTGTGTCAGCTGGGTCTGGGATGTAGGGCTGGCTATGTGGGCAAATAGCAGGCATCTCCTTCAAACTGTGGTTGCAGGCTGAAAAGGTCAGAGGATGGTCATGAGATTATAAGTGGTTTTTCTGCTAACTGGCTGGGTAAGCCTAGGCAAGACATGTCTCTCTCTAAAATGGCAGACTTGAACCAAGTGACTTCTCAGTTACCTTCTGACTCCAATATGTTGAAAATAGTTGATTTTAGCCTTGGAGCCTGGATCAGCCAATGGTTGAGACTTTGGTCCCTTTCCCGCCTGGCATCCAGGACACAGAGCACCTGATCAAGAAACTGAGCACATCATCTGGTTGGTTCACTCAGGGTCTGGGGTTTGCTCCATGAAGCTGCAGTGAGAACCTTGTGGGCCTGCAAAGGACCCCCACCCTCTTACCTGAGGCAAAGCCAAGGCTTGTTGTCTATTCTTTTGCTACTTATAAACCAGGTGACCTTAGGCCATGAGTCATCTAGAAAATGGGGCAACAAAGGCCTAACTCAGCTCTAATGAGGGGATTAAATGAGGCAATGAGCATAGGATGCATTTAGCATAGGGCTGGCTTTATAGTAAGTGCTAAGTAAGTGGTTGCAATTGTTTGTTTGATCAGTATATCATAGCTCCTTGTGCTTCATTCAGATTCTAGGATGAACAAGTCCAAAATCCAGGGAACTGCAGGTTTCCCTGCTTTGGGGCATTTATTTAAGCCTTTCCTTTTGCCTAGAATGTAATTAGCCTACCCAGGTCTGACCTGACTTCATGATATCTAGAAATGTTACAGGCTATATTATTTATGGTTTAAAGACCATGCCCAGTTGCTTTTGCTGCCTATAACCTGATGTTCTTTAGCGAGAAGGATAATTTACAGTAGTGGTTCCCTTTGGTAAAAGTGCCTTTGGACAAGGGAAAGTGCCTTTAAGATGGACCCCAAATGCCTGCTTCCCCCTGAAGTTCCAATGGTAAATGGAGCCTCCATCCATTGATCTTTGTTTCCCAGCTATTGGATTCCTCATCTCTTCAATCTCATGATGACACCTTGAGAAAGACATTATTCTCCTCGTTTTGCAGGTGGGGAAATAGTGTCTAATAGTGACTAAGAGCCACAGAATGGAAAAGGATGGAGCCAGGTTCTTGACCTAGGTCTGGCTGACCTTATATCTTGTGTGCCTTTGCTCTGCTTCTCTGCCTTTGCTTGCTGTTTCCAGCTGTATGACATCTCTACCAAGTCCACTCCATGTCACATTTCCTCTTTCCTGACAGTTTTTAATAGACCAATTAATCCAGTCATTGTTTCCCGTATACCATCTTCTGCTTACCAAGTCTTCAAGGAGGGGACACAAAGGGCACCAGGTGGGGATCTTGTCCCTAAGCTGTTCCTAATCAATTACTAAGAAGACTAAGTTCCTTGCAAGAGCAGGGAGAGATTCATATGTAATATCTTCTGCAGCCCTCAGAGAATGTGGCCCAGACTGGCATATGCAAAGGGGCTGATACAGTGCAAAAGCTTTGAAGTTTCCACAAATAAAGAAATGTAGATTTCTTAGAGATCAGTAGAAAGCTGAAAAATTTCTGAGTCCCCCTGACCCACATTCAGTTAAGTAGTTGCCCTGGCTGCCTATAATCTCATGCTTGTTAATGAGAAGGATATTTTAATGACAGTAGCAGTTCCCTTTTGTGAAAGTGCCTTGGGACAAGGGGTGTCCCTACCCTGAAGAACTCCTTAGTGGATCCTGCTTCCAGCGTCCCGTATGCAATTTCCGTCTGCTTCGCTAGGTCCTCTGCACTCTCAATGGGCGACACCATCCTCTCCACGGTCAAGAAGGCAGCCAGGTTGGCTGTGTATGAGGAGATGATGATCAATGTGAAGAACCACCAGACGCCACCAACGATGCGGCCAGACAGGGACCTGAAGGCCAAAGGTGAGAGGTGTCAGAAGCACAGACATCAATTATGAAGGCTATGGGGAGGGGCCAAGGGCCAGCCTGAACCCCGTTGGCGGAGCTGTCAGCCCTATTGCGCCCTTCTCTCTCCTCTGACAGCAAGGTGTGAGAATTCAGATGTCAGAGAGCTCTCTTCTGCATTTTGTTCCTGATCACAGATAAGGATCTGTGGGGTTGCTGTCCTTCGGGGGTGATAAAGCCCTTCATTACTTACTCACTCTCAGTTGCACACAACATATATATAACAAGACACATGCCAGCAAAGACATATATTAACACTTGCTCCCAAAATCACAAATGTATATAAATCTTTTGTTACAGTTATATATACACTAAATTTTTGTGCATACATGTACAAATGCAGTTACATACACAATACACATATTTGATTATGTCCAGAAATGTTTTCAGACTTTTTCATTATTGCTCTTCTGGCTGGCAAAGGCCACTGAAATGATGGACTAGGAGAAGGGAGGGGAGAACATGTTGGAAATAAATGAGAACACCAGTCCTCCAGCCGCTTTGGGGAATGTCATCATTGAGTGGAGACACATATCCCTCCCTATCACTGAGAATGAGAATTTGGCTGAAATCAAAGACAAGAGAATACTTTGTTCTGAATCAATGGCAAACATGACAATTACACATGTGGTGAGAAATTTATCCTTAGTGTTCTTAGAATCCCGTTCTCCTCTCACGTCTAAAAACAATAAAGAGAATCATGACCAGTAGAGTTTCACTGTGGTCTTGGGATTTGGTTAGGAGATTTCCAAGTCCAGAGCTTCCAAACAATATTACAAAATGATTTAGATGTAATTTGGGGTGATTTTTATCTGGTGGACAGATAGGACATCAAATTATATTGAATCATAAAGTGATAAAGTTTTTTGCATTCCATTTCTCCTTGTATCCTAATCAATATATGTGCTCTGAGCCTCAAGTTCAGGACCTTCAATAGGTGACAGTGCTTAACTGGAACCTAATACTTGACCAGAGAAATCACCAATCCAGCCCATGAGTTTAACAGATAAAGAAACTCAAGAGTCCTAAATATCACCGACTGACCCAGGACAAATAACCAGGTCTACCGATTTAATTGTTCTACACTGTTTTCAAAACCCTCGTTGGCCCTTTCAGTGTTATTCCCTGTTCCTCTGAGCTCTACTACGTTTTAGCTTCTTGGAAGTGACTTCCTTTCAGTCTAGGCAGACAGTACTCACTACAAGAAATAACAACAAATCCTTGTTTTTGCTTACTATGGGGAAAAGAATATTCCTGGATGCTTTGCATGAAGACTGAAATAAGAGGAGACTTATTCAGAGGGAGGAGACCAGGAGGGTGGGGCAGAGGTGTGCCATGTGAGGAACAGCTCAGGAAGAAGGGCGTTTTACAGGAAGAAAAGACTTGAAGAGTTGTGTTCATTGAAGTATTGTGGTGAAGGTTGTACCATGTGACCTGATTTAGGTGCAATTGGCATAAGTTCCAGAAAACAAACACTAATTAAATAGGAGGAGGATGTTTTTGATCGGCAGGTTAGGGCAACGATGGCTAATCTGAGGGGGAGTGAGTTCTTCAATTTCTGAAGATATTCAAGTGGTGGGCCATCAGAACATCTTGTACTTGGTTCCTATTCTTGGTCCTCCAGGGTACCAAGTGTTGGGGACACAAATCTAAACAAGACAGAGAAGGAGTCAGGCATCAGGTGAAGCCAGAGACCAACCCTGTAGCCATATGGAGAACAGGATGCGTGGCTTCCATTGGGCAGTCAAGCATAATGAGATACGTAGAGGCAAAATTACTGCAAAATCATGCCAGTCTTGGGCTATCCATTCTAGTGCTCTTTGCAAGTGGCAAATACAAGCATACAGGCCTGGGTGAAGCTGCTGTTGCTTTCCCAATTCTGGATGACATAATGCAGTCTGTAGTGGACTTCTTGCCTCCATTCGGCCTCCTCTCCTTCCATTCCTTTGCCTAATCTGTCTTCGGGAAGGCTGAGTAATCTCTTCAGAAACATTAATTGTGTCTGTTGCTTCTTTTCTTAAAACCCATCAAAGCCCTCCACTTACATGTGGAATAAAATTCACACTCCTTGGTGACCCTTAAGCTTTGGTGACTCTTGTGGTCTGGCTCCTGGATTGCTCTCCACTGCCATCCTATAATGAGCTTGCTTTTTGTACTTGGGTCATACAAGGCTTTATTCCATCTTTCATTCTCAAAACACTCATCCTTGCCACATGTTGTTCTTCCCCTAATTAATGCTCCACCCTAATTCATCAGTCAGACCTCCCCCTAGTCATTACCTTTCCAGCATTCAAATGTTAAGGCTCTCAGATCCCCATGCAGCTCACAGCACGGTTGAACTCTGACATCTGTTTGTGTGGTGGTTTGACTCTCTGTTGTTCCCCCAGACCATACTCTCCATGAGAGTAACAGAACCTTTGAGTTCTTTTGCACAGTGTTGTATCTCCAGCATGGAGCACCCAATAGGCCTCAACAGTGAGTGAAAACGTGAGTGCTGCTGCCACTCCTAAAACCTGGCGGCTCTATTTCCATTGGATTCCAGGGACCAGGGATGGTTTTCTGGGCCAGGGGAACCTAAACCTTATGGCCCAGGATGTCTGGAGTCATGGCCTCAAACTGACTGTTTAGAATGGCTGCCTCCTCTTAAACATTACCAAACCGAGGCATCCCAAGTTGGGGACTGTGTAGTAAAGCTCAAAGACATTCCAAGAACGTTCCAGGGCTCTGGTTCTTTCTTTCATATTCTCCTTTAATTAATATTCATCTGTTGGGTGGTGAGACCACTTGCCCTGTCTCCATCCACTTAATGATGAGATCAGATAATCTTTTGCTTAACCGTCAGCAAGTGCCACCCATGGATAACTGGAGGGCTGGGGGGAAAGAAGCCCTTCCAAATGAACCTTGATTTCAGTGCTTCGTTTGCATCTGATCCACCAGATAGGAACTTGAGTGTGAGGCAACCCCCCACCTTCAGTTCAGAACTGGGACAGGCAAAGCTGGGCCTTTATCCAAGAACTCTGCATTCTCCCAGCTCCATTCCAGAGGCAGTGAGCTGGAATTGTTAGAGGCCAATGCTTGGAATGAGAGCTTTTGCTTTTCCACTAACCAGTCCCATAACCTTGGCCTGTTGCCTGCCCAGCTGGGCCTCCATTTTCTTCCTCTTTGTAATGGTGAGACTAACTCTACTTCATTGTGAGGAGTGAAAATTTTCAGAACTAGAAGGACTCTTAGTCCATTCTTTTCCTTTAACTGATAGAAATTATTGGAATGAAAATGGTAGAGGCGAAAGCACTTTAAAAAGTGCTTTTGAAGCCCTGGCTGGTGGCTCAGTGGATAGGTGCTGGCCTTTGAACCCAAAGGTTGCTGGTTTAATTTCCCAGCCAGGGCACATACCAGGTTGCAAGCCAGGTCTCCAGCCAGGCCTATAGCTGGAGGCAGGTGAAAGGCAACCACACATTGATCTCACGCTCCCTCTCTGCTTCTCTTCCTACTGCTCCCTCTGAAAATAATAAATAAAATCTTAAAAAAAAAGTTCCTTAAGAAAAGTGCTTTTGAAATATAAAAGGTTATTTTTATAGTAATTATTCTCCAGGGAGCCACAGGGTAAAATAAAACTTTTCTTAGTAGGACAGGGAAAGCTGTGATCTCAGTGCCTGGGAGGTCTGGCTGGTCAGTCACCTGAATTGTATTAGTCTGGTAACTTGGCATAGCTATTCCTCAAACTCCCTGGGTAATTTAAGAATCCCTTAGGTTTCTCCAGAATTGACCACAACTAAGATGGCTGTTGGACCCATTACTTGAATTTCATGGGTGGGAGAGGGTCAAATATCTGCATTTTGCAGATGAAAGGAGAGCAATGAAGAGATGTCAAGTGACTGTGCCAGGGTCGGGTGTGCGTTGAGGCAGTGGCGGAGCTGGGAGCAGGAACTTGGACTTCTGTTTTCTGCCCAGCACTCTAGACACTGCAGAACATTCCCTTCCTCACCAAATTCTGATTTGTTTGTAGATGGGCTTCCTCAACTCCTGATGCCGCTGTGATACTGGATCACGCCTAACATGAACTTCTCTTAAAGCTTAGTGGAACCTTTGGGATCCAGAAAGCAGTCTCACCACAGAATTGGAAACCTGTGTGTGTTCTATCACTGCGTAACAAGTCACCACAAACTTAGGGGTTTCTAATAATACTCATTCATTATCTCATAGCTCTGTAGGTCAGAAGTCTGGGTTAGCATGTCTGTAGATGATCTGCTCAGGCTCTCACCAGGCTAGAATCAAGGTGATGGCTTGCAGTTTGCTTTCAAGCTCACTGGTGGTTTTCAGAATTCATCTCCTTGTGCTTGTGGGACTGAGGTCACATTTTCCCTGCTTGCTCTCAGCCAGCAGCCACCCTCAGCTTCTAGAGGCTGCCTGTGTTCCTCATTACATGCCCCTGTGGGCAAATCCCTCTCATTCTTTGACTCTCTCTGACTTTCAATAGCTGGAATAAAAACACTCCATTTTTAAAGGGCTCATCTCATTAGGCCCACCCAGGTAACCTCTGTTAATCTTAAAGTCAGCTTATTTGGGAGTTGATATCTGTAAAATCTTTTCACAGAGAAATCTAGCTTAGTATTTAAATAACAAGAGATGGAATTTTCAGAATCCTGTGTACCATACTCACTTTACAGGCATTTCTTGTATTGCAGGCAATGTTGGGCATTTAGGAGATTAAAGTAAATATACCATAGCCTATCCCTTCCATGGAGAAGATGGGAAGTATAACTTAGTGACGAAAACATAGGCTTTGGGGTCAGATACCCTGATTCTTTGTAGAGTGCTTAGTATAGTGTTTGGTGCATAGCAAGCACTTGGTAAGTCAATCATCACTATCTTACGTAATTATCATTAATTATGTGACAAGTAAGAAAGCAGTGCTAAGGGTTTACCTTGTCCTGAAAGCACTTAATCCACTCATCCATTCTGAATGATAGCTTTTCTGGATAGAGTAATCTTGGTTGTATGTCCTTGCCTTTCATCACTTTGAATACTTTCTGCTAGTCCCTCCTTGCCTGCAAAGTATCTTTTGAGATACTTTAGTTTAGGGAAACTCCTTTGTAGGTAACTCTCTTCTCTTGCTGCTTTTAAGATTCTCTCTTTATCTTTAACCTTTGGCATTTTAAGTATACTGTCTTGGTGTGGTTCTCTTTGGGTCCCATTTGTTTGGGACTCTTCTGTGCTTCCTGGACTTGTATGTCAATTTCCTTCACCAAATTAGAGAAGTTTTCTTTCATTATTTTTTCATACAAGCTTTCAGTTTATTGCTAGAGGAGTTCATCATCACCAAGCCATTGTTATATGAAATGTTAAGGGGAACTATGTGAGAAACAGATAAAAACTATGGACATTAAAATGGCAAATTCTTATGCTTAGTGAAATAAGCCAGTCAGTGAAGGACAAATATCATATGATCTCACCCATTACAGGACAATAATGAGCAAAACTAACAACAAGCAAAACAGAACCAAGTATATGAATACAAGGAATAGGCCTTCAGTGGTCAGGGGGAACGGGGTTGGGTGGAGGGGGGACGCAGAGGCAAAGAAGGGGAGCATTTTAGACAAGAACCTAGTATAAAGGAACCATGGACATGGACAACAGGTGGGATTGATTTTGGGGGGAATGGGTGGGTGGGGAGGGGGGCAGAGGGGAGCAAAAAGGGGATGGATGTAATACAACAACAATAAAATTTAAAAAAATGGCAAATTCACAACTATCAACTGAATCAAAAACAGACTAATCAAACAACTAGAACAGAAACAGAATCGTAGATATAGAAATCATTTGGAGGGTTATCAGCTGGGAGGGGGAAAGGGAAAATGGGGAAAAAGGTACAGGAATTAAGAAGTACGAATTGGTAGGTACAGAATACATAGGGGTATGTTAAGAACAGTATAGGAAATGGAGTAGCCAAAAAGCTTGACGCATGACCCATAGACTGGAACTAAGGGAGGGGATGCTGGAGGACAGGGCTATACAGAGTGGAAGGGGTAAAGGAGGAAAATTAGGATAGATGTAATAGCATAATCAATCAAATATATTTAAAAAAAGAGAAAGCAGCACTAAGGGAACACAGAAGGGCTTACTAAGTTTTCTCTGGTGGAGGGCAGGGAAAGTTACCAGAGAAGGAGAACTTGTGCTAGATTTTGAAGTATGAGTAGGAGACCGCTTAACAGAACAGGTGGGGATGGGACAAGGCACAATAGATAGAGGTAAAAAGGAGGAGGTGAGTGGGATATCATCTTTCTACACTTCCTAATCTTTGCCAGTAGAGCACTAAATTCACCGCTTTCTCTTTTCCTATTACACCATGACCATTCCATTACAGTTTTAACCACACTGCTGTAATGATTTAAGGTGTCACTAGGATTGTTTCTTATGGTGCTTACGGATGAACAACAAGGATGATGATGGATTGAACTAAAGCAAAGCCACAGAAGTTGGGAGGGCAGACTGGCTGTAGGCAGGATGATACCAAAGTGCTAGGGTCTGGTGACCCACAGGAGCAAGGGCTGTGGGGGAGCAAGGGGCTCAGCAGTCAGTTTACAGTGCCCACTGGGAGAATGGATTCTGACAGTCTGGGGACTGAGGTGCTGGCTGCACGCTGTCTCTTCTTGCAAGTGATGTCCTTTCCTTTTGTTAACGTGAGGAAATGTGTTAACTAAATGCATTTTGATAACAGTTTGGATAACTAAGTGCATTATTAATGCATGCTTGATGCTAATGGAAGATAGGATCTGATTGGATCATTCTCTGGGTTCTCACAGCTGGGCATTTCCTGTCCTGGGCATGGATTAGGAATTATGGCAGGTCTTTAAATGTGTATTTCTAATCTGGCAGTTTGAATCTGTTGCTATAGGGCAGGGGTTGGCCACATTTTCTGCAAAAGGCCAGGTACTAAATCTTTCAGGCTTTGTGAGCCTTACAGTCGCTGTTGTGCTCGTCTCTGTTGTTGTGGTGTGAAACCTGCCATAGGCAATACATGAACACGTGCACACAGCTGTGTTCTAATAAAACTTTAATTACAAACACAAACAGCAGAATGGATTTGGCCTTCGGGCCGTAGTTTGCCGACTCTGGCCCGCAATCCTAGTGCGAATCGTGGAGACCTTCAATTTAAGCAAACGTGCAACAGTAGTCAAGCATTTAAACATTAAGAAAAATCATTTATGTAGTTATCAGTACCTCCACAGAAACACCCAGAGCAAATGTGGCAGTGATTCACCTGACAGTTGCTTTTGGGCTGACCTCAGGGAGAAAGCAGAGTGCACCGGGCAGGACACTGGGGGTGTGGGCCAGATGAAACGACTCAGCGCTGCCTTGCTTCTTACTGGGGGTATGACTTCCGGCAAGTCACTAAATCCCTGTGCTTGTTTCTTTACGAAATGGAATAACAGTACTCATTCTAAAGGTGATCTCAAGGATTGAGGAAGAAAACACATATGAAGCATGTACAGGAGCACAGTGCTGGCACAGTGTGAGCGCAGGGCTGGAGGAATGTGGACAGGTGAGGAGCAGTGATGGGGCTGGAGGCGGGCGAGCAGGGAGGGACCTCCGGGAAAGCAGGTACAGAGGGCTGGTGCAGGGAGTGGGAAGTTATTAAACAGCAGTCAACTTGTGATCCCACTGACCTCCTCTCCAGGACATCTCTGACAAGGGGAGGGGGGTAGGGACAGTCTTTTCAAAAGCAGGTCCTGTTATCCTCAGGAGGAAGGAGGCAGAAGGGCACCCCTGTGTGCCTCCATTCAGCTGAGCTCAGAAGGTCACTGAGCTGAAACTCACTCCCATTGTCATCTGCTTCAAATGGCTGTTTTAAAGAAGTATTGGAAACAGAGGCAGGAGGCAGAAGCTCTAAATTGCTGGGAGAAAAGAAGTCTGTCTTGACTAATTACTGAGCTGAGCTATGTTCAGAGACTCGCATGATATTGGGCCTTGAGGTTCTTAGACCAGGGCAGGTAACTGTGACCAAATGCAACAATTCCATGGATGAGGCCACTTCATCCAAGATGCTGCACCAGGGCAGCAAATCATCTCATTTGTCACCAACTGCAAATCACTCAGCACTTCCTAGCAGAGCTGGAGCAATTCATTTTCATTGACCCAGCTACAGTCACTGTGTTTTAGCATTACAACAGGGGCAAGTCCTGAACGCTTGTGGGGAGCCCCAGGGGTGGGGAGCAGGGGCTGGGCAACAAGGTCTAAGAAAATCGCAGTTGTTTCCAAGTTAGTATACTGCTCTAGCATTTGCAGAGCTATGCTTTGAAGAGGGATGGTCTCCCGTTTACATTTTTTTTTTTCCCCATTTAGGTAAGTTATGGGAGTATAGGTTACAGCACAGTTTGCAAAAGAATTGAGTGTAGATTAATTCATTGATTTAAAAACATTTACTAATTTTTATTCTTTAAGCCTTGGTATCCACATCTGGAAATGGAGGTAATGAATCCCATCTCATGAATTGTAAAAACTCACTGAGTTAATCATGGACTCAGCACAGACACAGTAGAGCTCAAGATGTCACTGATGATGATGATAATTTCTTTTGGAAACACCCTTCTTAATTTCTAGGTCCTCACTATCCCTAATTTCCCCCTGCCTTGTAGGTACATCCTTCTGACACTCCTTTGCTGGTTCCTTCTTTCTGCTTAATCTCAAACTCTTAGGCCCAGACTCAGGCCTGAGCCCCCTGCCCACCCTTGGCTATGGTCTTGCCTGAGTGAATCAGCTCCAGTCCCACAGCCTTTCTGTGTAGATGCTGATGACTTTCTCTTGAACCACAAACACATGTATCTGACTATCTACTTGATACCTCAAACTTGAACTATCAAAAACAAAATTCATAATGAGCTCCCACCAAAAAGCCCAAACAGATAAAACATAGTAACTTTTCTTCATCTTCCTCATCTCAGGAAATGGCACCAGTGTCCCTGCTGCTGTTCAGACCAAACACTAGGCACCATTTCTGCCTTGTCTCTTTCCGCTCAGCTCCACATCCAGTCCATTAAATCCAATTACCTCCATGGCCCCAAGTGGCACTGTAGATACTGGATGTCAGTATCCCACTTCCCTGCCTCTTCTTTTGTCCTTGTACAACCTACATCCACATAATAGCCAGAGGGATCTTGTAAAGCTGTAAATAGGGTCATAGTGTTCTCCAGCCCACTTAAAATCTGTCACACTTAGAGAATAAATTCAAATGCCCCACCACGGTCAACCTGATCTGGCCCACCTCTCATCTCGTCCCATATTTCCTGCTCTCCAGCCTCATTAGCCTTCTTCACTCTCTAGAACATGTCAGATTCTTTCCCACCTCAGGATGTTCATTGTTCCCTCTGCCAAGAACTCACCTCCCTGAAAGTGTCTCCAGCTTGCCTCTATCTACCCCTTAGGTCTATGATTCATTGTCACCTCCTCACATACACCCCTCTGAGTATTGTTTTTTGCCACCAACATGTCACTCATCTTACCTTGTTTCCTTTCCTTCATCATACTTATCAAAGTCTAATTTGATCTTAATTTAATTATGTATTTATTTGTTGATTGGTTTATTCATTTATTATCTGTTTCCTTCCACTAAAATGTAAGTTCATTAAGGGCAGGGACCTTGTCTTTGTCATTCACTGCTGTATCCCTAGCACCTAGCATAGTGCGTGGCACATAGTAGGCCCTCAGTGAATATGTACCAAATAAGTGAATGGTTATACAATGATATTGAGGACTGACCATGTATATACCAAGCTTGATGTCTGGGCTGAGGTGACCAGCATGGGGAATCACTGATTAAGTGCTAAGGAAGGGCAGAGGTGGGAAAAGCCATGTCCAAATGGGGGAAATCTGGGAAGGCAGTATGGGAGAGGAGACATTTACCTGGAGTATGCCGAACAGGCAGTCTTTGAGCATTCTGATGTAGACTGAAAGGCATTTCCTGCAACGAGCCTAGCTTGTCTGCTGATGTGGAAGTGGGACAAGAAAGTGGATAAATAAGGATTCACTTTTCCCAAAATGTATGAACCACCCAGCAGCCGCTATCTTTGAGAGCCTTCTTAGACTGGATACTGAGGAAGCTACCTGATACCCATTTTTGCAATCCCCTTCACACTCTCCAAGCCAAGTGTATATATCCCTTTTGATAAATGAGGAAACCAAGGTTCAGAGAGATGAAATAAGTATGCTTATGAAGCAAGTGATATAACTTGAATGTGAACCCAGACCCATGAATTCCAGTGGGGTGACTTCACTGGGCTGAAAGTGGGTCCAGCTTAGGCCAGAGCAGCACCCTCAGCTTTCACGTTTTACCTTCTCAGGTCCCAGGCACCACTCACCCACAGTTCCTAGACACAGAGGAATACTTGGCACCATACTGGTGTTGAAAATGGAACTCCCTCCACGTGTATTTTTGGGTTTTAGTTCTTAGAAGAAGCCACTCTCTTTTTATAGTCAGCTGCCTACTGGCTAGCCCATAATACCAAAACATATGGCTTCCCTGCATCCAGGACCCTCCCTAGAACTCCTGTGATTGGCTGGTCCACCAGCTGGTTTGAGAAGCAATATGGGTTCCAAGGGTCTGGGTTGAGGCCTCTCTGGGCAGGTGGGGACCTGGGTTGTCACCCGTGGTCCAACATAGCTTGTATTTGAAGTCCTTAGGGTTGGCAGCATATTTAAATATGGGATGTTGTATGCTTTTTAAAAAAGAAACCTGACCCAGAGCAAATGGGAGGTAAAATAACCATGCACACTTTAATTAATGTTTGTTAGCTCTAGCACAAGGCATGTATTAAAAGAAGCTATTTTACTTAAAATAGCCAATTAAAAACCCTCCACTTGCCAGGCATTTTTTCATTCTATCTAGTTCCCTGCGCACTCAGCCCTCCCTCCCACAAGCCTCCAACCAAGCTATAGGGCAGCGCTGTTTCTCTTCTGTCTCACCCACCCCCACCCCCACCATTTCATTGAAGGGGCACTCAGTTCTGTTGGAGGCTGCTGTCCTTTACATTTATTGATTGTATGATTTGGGTCAAGTTATTTCATATCTCTGAGCCTCAGTTTCATCTATTTGTGAAATGGGGATAATCACAGGGACAACCTAATAACCGTTGTTGGAGGATGAGTTTAGCAGAGGACTTGGATTAGAGAAGATGCCTGGTAGAAGCAGCTCTGCTACCCAGAAATGCAAGGTGGCATGGAGGAAGTTTTCAGTATGCTAAGTAAAAAAAAGCAAGTTATAAAATAGACTATACTCTATGACCCCATTTGAAAACTTGAGTTTGGCAGAGAGAAATGCCTGGAAGTATGTAAATTAGGATATTGGAGGAGTTATCTAGGTGGCTGGATTATGGGCTTTCTTTCTTTTCTACTGTTTCTGATTTTCTAAATGAATACCTGTATTATTTATAATATGTAGGAACCTTAGAATGTAATGGTTGCAGTTATAAACTGTGGAATCACCCATCCGAGGTTCAGATTCCAGCTTCTTCTCTTCCTGGCTGTGTGGCCTTGAGAAAGTAGCATAGACTCTCTTATTTTCAGCTCACTTATCTATAAAATGGGGATAATAGCAATTATCATGTCAGCCATTAACTACTGTTTTTTCTTCACTAACTTGGCAAGTGGCAAGGAGGCAGGAAGAGGGAAGGAAGGGACTGATGTAGACAGATGAATGAGGGGAACTCTCTGAGCAGGTGATATTTAAGCTGAGATCTGAAGGTGGAGAGTGATCTAGGGATGTGAAGAAATCTGGAGGAGTGCATTCTAGACAAAGGAAACAGGAAGAGCAAACTTTCCGGGGCAGGAAGAGGCGTCCTGTGTTCAAGGTCATTGACAACAGAGGGTGAGTCTAGAGACTGAGAAAGGGACTAAACTCAAGCAGAGTGTCTGAAGCCCCTGGATTTAATGTGGTAAGGCCAGCTCCAGTGCTTCCTCCGAGAAGCCTGCCTGTCTGCAGCGTCCCACCTTCCTTCTCATTTCTCTGAATTTGCCTACTTTTCCCATCATTACCACTTCTTGTTTGGCTTTTGTTCATTGTTGTGCCACTATAGTAAATGATTACATCATTATGGAATTTTAGGTTTCTGCGTAATTTCCTAGAACCTAAAGAAGTCTCAGTATTTGTTGAGTAAATATGAAACTCCATAAGTAAGTAACTTGTAATGCTTTTTTTCTGAGCAATCTATACTGGAAAGTATTTCTTAAACTAATTAATAGAAAGACAGTTGTGTGAAGAATCATTTATTCTATCAGTTAATAAACTGATTTCAAAACTTTTAAAAACACCCATTTTGAGAAACTGGCATCTCAGATATAGCCATAGCTCTTACATTGTCATGTTCCCTCAGAACCTTTGCTCTGCAAAGTGGCTGCCAGAGGGCAAGTTATTGCATAAAGTTAAAATAATAGACCTGGCTGGTGGCACAGTGGATAAGGCACTGGCCTGTGAACCCAAAGGTTGCTGGTTCGATTCCTCAGCCAGGACATATAATCAGGTTGCCAGGTTGCAGGCCAGGTGTCCAAACAGGTCTGCAGCTGGAGGAAGGTGAAAGGCAACCATACATTGATGTCTTTCTCTGCCTAGGGTCCCTACCCATCTCTCTAAAAATAGTAAAAAATAAAAACTTTTGGGTTCCCAGGCCAGTGCCTATCCATTGAGCCACCAACCAGGGCAAACTCTTAAAATAAATAAATGAATAAAAATGTCTTTAAAAAGATTCTGAAAGACTGACTTCATAAATTTAGGTACAACTCTAAGATAACAAATGCGTCTTGTTCTAAACTAAGAAAGTCTGTGGTAAATTAACAGGGCAGTAGAAAACGAATGTACGACTGGAAATCACTATGCAGGGTTCCTTTACACCACCTCTTATGTCTGCAATTTGAGAATGACTGCAATAGGTCCCTAACCCATTGTTCTGTTCTAGCCTGGTCCTCCACTTTCCCCATCTGTGTCCTCTGGATGGAGTGTGTGGTTATCAGAAGGGGCTTCAGTGTTAGGCTGCTTGGCCATTCTGCCAAGAATTAGAGGATGACTTTGGAGAAGTTACTGAACCACATTAAGCCTTGTTTTCCTCACCTACAAAATGGGATATGGTAGGCAGAAAATTGCCTTCCCCCAAAGACACCCATGCCTTAATCCTTAGAATCTCTGAAAATGGTACATTACATGACAAGAGACTTTACAGGTAAAATTAAAGTTAGGGACCTTGAAACAGAGCGATTATCCTGATGGACTCAATACAATCACACTGGCTCTTAAAGGTGGAAGAGAGTTTGGTCAAAGAGAGAGAAGACAGAAGAGCCAGGGGAGAGTCAAAAGTGTAAGAAGGATATGATTCCCCATTTCTAGCTTTGAATATAGAGGAACAGGGCCATGAGCCAGAGAATGAGAAAGCTGGGAAGAGCCCTTAGCTGAAAGCCAGCAAGAAAGCAATGATTCAAGTCCTAAATCCACAGGAATTCAAATCTGCCAACAACTTGAATGAGAAAGGAAGAAAATGGATTGTTCCCTAGAGCCCCTGGAAAGGAATACAGCCCTGACACCACCTTTTAGCCCAGGGAGACCCATACTGAACTTGTAACCCCCAGAACTCTAACATACTAAATTTGTGTTGTTTTAAGCTGCTAAATTTTGTTATGGTAGCAATAGAAAACTAATACAGGGATGTTGAGATGTCGTGAAGAATAAAGATGGGTAAATCATATAAGACAGACTGGCATATGGTTGAGTGTCTAACCCATGATATTTTTTCTCACTATTGTTTCTATCAGTCATTCACTGCTCTGGCCATGCCTGTCTTTCCTGACCATTCTGAGTGCTTTCATTGTGCATGCCTTTTTCTTCTTGTCTCTCCATATTTCTCCTTAGTCTTCCCATAATCAAAGTTCATTTCAGGTGCTATCTTCTCTAAGAAGATTTTCTCAACCCATTCAGCCAGGTGCAGTCTCTCCTACTGCAGCACTTTTTTTTGGGTCTCTTTGCTAGCTATTATATTTATTCAAATCCTAGGTTGTATGAAGGGATTTTTCTCTTTATTAAATTCTATATCCTACAATAACAAAAGATCCCCAGTCTTTGCGTAAAACAACCAGATAGGTTTTTTTTCTTTTTTTAAAAATTTTGTTTTGTTATGGTAAGGACACTTAACATGAGACCTACCCTCTTAACATACTGTGTACAGTACAGCATTGTTAATTATAGGCACAGTGTTGTACAGTTGATCTCTAGAACTTACTCATCTTGCTTAACTGAAACTTAATGCTCATTGATTAGAATATCTTCAGAGTTCATCTGTGTGGTTGCATATTGTAGAATTTCCTTCTTTCTAAAGACTGAATCATATTCCAGTATGTGTACATATCCCCCTTTCTGTACCCACTAATGCAGTGATGGCTATCTGGGTTGTTCCATATCTTGGCTATCATGAATAGTGCTGTAATAAGCATGGGGGTGTTAATATCTCCTTGAGATTCTGGTTTCAGTTCTTTTGGATACATATCTAAGAGTAGTATTGCTAGATTACTTGATAGTCTTAGTTTAAAACTTTTGGGGATCGTCCATGCTATTTTCTATAGTAGCTGCCCCATTTTGCATTCCCACAAACAGTGTGCAAAGGTTCCAATTTCTCCACAACCTTGCCAACACTTGTCATCTTTTTAGGTATATTTCTTGCTTATGCCACATGTACTGATTGGTCAGGGGCTATTTTCTCTTTGTTTTCTCTTTGGGGCCAAGATGGACAAAACAGCTGTCATCTCGAATATCCCCAGCTGTATACTGGCTCTTAACACTTCTTCCCAGTAGTGACATATGCCACTTTTGTTTCTATTTCATCAAGCAGATGAAATAAAATGACAGTGCCTAGCATCAGCATGGAAAGGGACGAGCCATCCTACCTTGGTGCAAGAGGAGGAGAGCCGGGTATATCCCTCTGGTGGCAGCATTCTGGCAACTGCAGGTTCTTACAACAGTGCCCTAGGAAGGTTTTACCACAGCTGCACTCGACAGGTGAAGGGCTTGAGGTTCAGAAAGGATGGTGATTGGTCACATGCTTTATAAATGACAAGGCTGGAACTAGGACCCGACTGTCTTTTCATCCTTCTTTCATCCCTGTGACATCTCTATCAGATGCTATTAAGAGGCTGACACTGGCCTGGGGATGCAGCAGGAAACCAGCCTGCCCCAGTCCCCACCCTCATATTGACCATGGACTTCTACTGTGGCCTGCCCGTCCGGCCCTTGTCCCTCTCAGCCTCATAGGGACAACTAGATCACAAGCAACTGGGAGGCAGGGCTAGAATTTCAGTTTTTTTTTCTTTTTCTTAAAGATTTTATTTAATTATTTTTTTAGAAAGAGGGGAAGGGAGAGAGGCAGAGGGGGAGAGAGACATCAATGTATGGTTGCTTTTCACTTGCCTCCAGTTATAGTCCTGACTGGAGACCTGGTTTGTAACCTGGTCATGTGCCCTGGCTGGGGAATTGAACCTGCGACCTTTGGGTTCGCAGGCCAGCACCTTACCCGCTGTGCTACCGGCCAGAGCTGAATTGCAGTTTCAATTTCTCCACAACCCTTCATGTATTAGGCATACAGCAAATGTTCCTTGGATCGAACACAAAACTGAAAACAAAATTCACGTTAGATGCCAAACATTTGTTCTCTTCTTATATCCCCCTGTGTGTTCCCAAAACAAGTGTATTAATAGGGATTTGCATGTACTCTGCCAGTTTACTTTAGCACACATTAGCTACCAGCATAGAGTTGAAAAAAAGATTAGTAAGATCTTCAGCAGTATACCTCAGAATTCACTCTCAAAATTGCCAAATAATTTGTTAACCTCTTTTTTCTTCTAAGAGATTCTACTTCTTCCAGTGTGTTATATTAAATTAACAGTCATGAAAACTCAAGCTGTTAAAGCTAAGGTGGATTAGAAATGAATTTCCTGGAGATGTGGTAAAACTTTTTCCCACACAGGATGTCATGTGCCTCACTGGTTAGGGAGAAAGGGCAGACCATTGGGAGGAGGAAGGAGCTGGAAGAAGGTTGGGAGTGGGGCGCATGTATCTTGGGCACCTGTTGGGCCTCCAGGACCTTAGCAGATCACTTGCCATTTACTGCCTGTGTGCTCCTGACCTGGTGGGAATGTCAGGACACAACCTGGAGCTGAACCCTGGCCCAGACTGGGAATGCAGTTTGTCCTCAGTCTGCAGGGATCTAAGGAGTCAGCTTTGAGTCAGCTTCGATGCTGTCACTCGTTGCCATTTATTCAACAGATATTTATCAAGTACCTTCTGTGTGCTGGGCCTCTGCTGATACTTCAAGCTTACCAGAAAAAGGACCTTCTAAGCTGAGGGGCCTGAAGAATAAGTGCACCAGGGAAAGGTGCTATGGGCAGAGAAAATAACAGGAAATCAGAGATGTGGGAATGCAAGAGAGAAATGTTGCCCTAGTGGGGAAACAGCAGAGGGGTACAGGAGGAGTGTTGGTGTGGAGGGTGTGTAGTGACAGGAGGTGAGGCTGAGGAACAGGCCCTGCAGGGTCCTGGGTACTGGAAGGCATCTTATTGCTGAAAAGCAATGAGGGATGGAAAGCAGGGGGTGATGTAGGCCATCCACATCACTGTTTAGAATGGAGAATGGATTGAGGAGATGTGACAGCAAGAATGGAAGCATGGAAATAGAAAACCAATATTGGAGGATCCCAGATCAGAGGTAATGAGTACCTGGACCATGTGGTAGCAGCAAGGGTGGAAAAAAGTGAACAGACTTCAGTAGATTTAGGAGTAGAATGTCCATTTGAAGACTGATTGACCATACAGGGTGAAGGAGAAGCCTCATTTGTTTTTTGAAGGCTCTATTTAAAAAACATTCTCAGTCAAGAATATATGTATTTGTTGATTTTAGGGAGAAGGATGAGAGAAAGAGATAGGGTGGAGGAGAGAGAGAAAGAGAAAGAGAGGGAGGGAGGGGCATGGGGAGAGGAAGAGAGAGAGAGAGAGAGAGAGAGAGAGAGAAGAGAAGGGAGGGGAGGGAGGAGAGGAGGAGAGGAACATTAATCAGCTGCCTCTCCCACTTGCCCCAGTCAGGGATTGAAACCACAATTTAGGTGTATGCCCTGACCAGGGATTGAACCTGCAGCCAATTAGTGCACAGGATGAAGCTCTAACCAATTGAACCGAACCACTCACCCAGGGTGAGAGCTCCATTTTTTGAGTGACTATTTCATGTCAGACATTCTAAGATGTTTATATTTGTTGCTCACTGCCTGCTCTGAGGGGAGTAGCATGTAGCTTCGTTTTATGCATGGGAAAGCTGAAGCTTGGCAAGGTGAGGTGTCTACACATAGCCAGTCTGAGTCCAGAGTTGATCTTTAAGCCCTAGGCTGTCCTGTCTCTCTACCCTTATCTTCCAGGTTTCTGGTTGGGGCATCTCAGAAGAGCGACGTTTTCTGACATGCTGAGCACTAGGAAAATCTTTCTCCATAAATTGTGATGTAGAGCTAGCTAGTGCACCATCCTGGACGATGACATCTACAGTGCAAACTTCAGGAATGTCCACTGTTTTCTCCTGCATCCTGTTTAGATGGGTAGCCAGCTTGAGTCCCTGTTCCTCAGGAGCTAGATTTTTCCTTTCCTGCCACTCATCCTGTTTAGCTCCCTGGTGGGGATGGGGACTCCCTGTGTGCATCCTTCCTTTAGCTTTTTAGCAGTTAACATTTAAAATTTGAATGAAAATTTATTGGAAACGAGAAATGGGGTAGGCCCCAATAGGGAGAAAAAGGTCTGAGATAAAGGAGGGGGAGAGATACCTGGTCTATTACAACAGCCAACTAGGGAGCAGCTAGGGGCAAGGTACCCACTTCATTTCAGGCCTGTTCCCCAGCCGCATGTAAAACCCGAGAAAGGTAATAATACCTGACTGCCCCATGGCTGTCGCAAGGATCAAATACAATAACATATGCCTATACGTGGAAAATCAGAATGCTCCATGCAAATGAGAAGACTTAAAATTCTGGCATCACAAGATAGAATCAGGTATAAGTGCTGGAAGGTGCCTTGGGGGTTGTCAAGGTCATCCTGCTTAGTTTATTGGGGAGGAAAGCCAGACTGAGGCTCGGAGAGGCTAAGTGACTTTTCCCAAAGCCACCTTCGCAGTAATGTGGGAGCCGGGTGTAGACGGCAGTCTCCCACCCCGAGCCGGGGGTTCCTACTGTGTTGTTTTGGAAGGACACATAGCAGTTGACCTCAGTGGGTTCCAGAGTCTGATCAACTGGTGTTTGACCTTCTAGCTTTGCCAGTTGTTAAATCTTTTTGAACCTCATTAAAAAAAACTTACAAAAAAATGAAATGGTTATTACTGCTAACTCCAAGGGTTATTATGAAGATTAAATATGGTAATGCTTACAGATACTGAATAACCAGTGATGGTGTGGTAATGATAATTATTATGATTAAGATTATCTGTTGCATGTTTGCCCTGTGTCACCAACCCATCTTCCCAAATGAATACTGACTTACTCTAAATTTGAGAGGTTTCCAGCCTGGTACATTTGCTACCTTTTTTAAAAAATGATTTTATTTATTATTTTTTAGAGAGGGGGAAAGGGAGAGAGGCAGAGAGGGAGAGAGACATCAATGTATGGTTCTCTTTCACCTGCCTCCAGCTGAGGACCTGGCTAGAGACCTGGCTTGCAACCTGGTTATGTGCCCTGGCTGGGAATCGAACCAGTGACCTTTGGGTTCGCAGGCCAGTGCCTTGTCCACTGAACCACCAGTCAGGGCAACATTCCCTACCTTAAATTGTTCTCCTACAAAAAGGTCAGGCTGAAGAGAAGAGCATTTCCTAATGATCCCCAATACTTTACTCAAGTCTACCCCTAACAAAGATTACCTGTCTTAGTTCAAAACCTGGTCAAGAGACTGTGTGCATACTATGTTCTAGCCTAGTTGAATATTTTGTTCAAATAACTGAGAAGGGTTGGAGAGAGATGGAGTTTGATTGATGTAGGATTAGAGGGTCCATTTTGTTTTCTTTGGGAAATTCAGAGGTACGAAGGGACTGGATAACTTAGGAAGACTCGAAGGTGTGATCAGGTCTTGCACCAGGCAATTGTACTTGGCACCATTGAAGATAAAACTCAGAATAAAACTTTCTCTCAAAGGTAAAACATCAGAAAAAATGGAAGCTTCTTTGAATCCAGGGACATGCTATTAAAATGAGTTCTGGTTCAGCCAGCCCCAAACCCACAGAGAGCATTACAAGGCTTGGGGCTGAGCCTGCCTCCTTGATAAACATGATCAAAGAATCACTGTTGCAGTGGGTTTGGTCACATCTTGACTATATGCAGCAGGCCCTTGCCTCTGCCCAGGTTCTCTGTCCACACTCAATTTTTGTTAATTTTAATGAAGGGTTTCAGTTTGCCTCCTGCTCCCTGCCTCTGCTTAGGGAAATGATCACAGAGGGGGCATAACGTACTGTTTGAGGTTAGCCTTTTATAGAAAGAATTATAGAAATAACCCTTTCTATTGTAGGCCTGTTCCAGTTTACTAAACACAGTGACTTCCTTCCATTAGTGCATGACCCTTGCTGCAGCCGTGTCCAACATCCTGCTCCTTCCTTGCTTGATCTTGTGGACACAGCCATTTACTCTGTCCTCTTCGATACACTTCCTTCACTTGGACACCAGCCTCCTGGGTTTCCTCCTCCCTCACTGGCTGCTCATTTTCAGTCCCTTCTGATGGCTCTTCATGATCTCTGAATGTGCAAGGGCCCAGGGCGGGATCTCTCTTCTTCACTATGTAGATGCACTCCCAGGGTAACCTCATCCAGTCCCATGGCTTTAAATACTGTATGTTTGTGATTCCTAAAATGGTGATGCCTGGTCCAGACCAATGGCCTTGCCTCCACACTCATGAGCTTGCTCTGTACCTTCTCGTTGTCGAATAGTCATCTCACAGCTACACGTTTCAAGCTGACCTTTAATTTTCTCTCCATTTCACAGTTGTCCCTCCACAGACCTTTCCCACCTCAGTAAATGGCTTCATCACTCTTAGTTTCTGAGACTTAAAACATTAACTGGCTTCTCTCTATCACTTCCCATTTCTTATCCATCAGAAGTCCTGTTAGTAGTCTCTTCAACAAATGGTGCTGGGAGAACTGGACAGCAACATGCAAAAAGATAAAACTAGACCACAAACTTACACCATACACCAAAATAAACTCAAGATGGATAAAGGATTTAAACATAAGCAATGCCACCATAAAGGTCCTGGAGAAAAATATAGGCAGTAAACTTTTGGATATCCTACGCAAAAATATGTTTGCTGATACTTCACCAAGGGCAAAGGAAATCAAAGAACGAATCAACAAATGGGACTATATCACATTGAAAAGTTTCTGTTTAGCTAAAGAAAATATCAGCAAAATCCAAAGGGAACCAACTGTATGGGAAAACATAATTGCCAATGATACCTCAGACAAGGGTCTGATCTCCAAAATATATAAAGAACTAATGCGACTCAACACCAGGGAGACAGACAGCCCAATTAAAAAATGGGCAAAGGACCTGAACAGACCACTCACTGAGGAAGATATACAAAGGGCCCAGAGGCATATGAAAGAATGCT
>PVIW01002595.1:0-209128 GCA_004026585.1 Noctilio leporinus
CCCAGACCCACACGAACAGCTGCGGTGGAACAGCACCCCCAGACCCACACGAACAGCTAGGGTGGAACAGCACCCCCAGACGCACACGAACAGCTACGGTGGAACACACTCCCAGACCCACACGAACAGCTGCGGTGGAACAGCACCCCCAGACCCACACGAACAGCTACGGTGGAACAGCACCCCCAGACCCACACGCTGGGGTAAGACGAATGAGTCCCAGGTACCGAGGGCGGCACAGAGGCCCGTGCGAGGCAGGAGGCAAGGCCGCCAGTCCTTTCCGCACACAGTCTGCCGGCCTCACTGCGCCCCAAGCATAAACCTGGCGGCAGCAGCCTGACGCCACCCACGGCAGCCTTTGTTACATAGGCCTTCGCCAGGTCCTTTTGGAGGACGGTTGGGTGTTCGAATGATTTTAACTCACTAAGTAAATCTGGGGGAAAAGTTCAACAGGATTAGCTACTGGAGCAGAACCAATGTCCTTGATAACATTGTGTAATGTTGAACACTCCCTGTGAAGTTGCGTTATGAGCTGGCGCTTGCCCTGCAAAATTCACCACCTCTCTTAGAGCTTCCTGGTTGAAATAATAATTTCTAAGGCTAAGTGCCACAATTTTCTAACTTTGTGTTTTTCATGTTCATTTCGGGGAATAACAATGAGCAACGTATTATGACAGGTAGTCACTTGCACACACACAGCTCTTTCCACGCCTGCCACGTTCAGCCGCACTTTGGAGCACGGGTCTCGGTGACACAGGAGGGTGGGCCCCAGGCAGCGCCAGCAGCCACGGCGGCTGGAAGACCAAGCTGTGTGCCGTGTGCCTGCCGCTGGGGATGGATGCTCCCCGCTTTCCCAGCTTCCTTTCAAAGGGGACAATGTTACTTGGGTTGGTTCCCTGCCTTCCTTTACAGCGCAGCAATGCCACCAGAGAAAAGAAACAACTGTCATGTCTTTGAGGGTTGCCAAACATCATCACACCCCTCCAAGAGGACCTCCCTCTCCCGTCACACAAAGGAAAGCAATTCAGTCCACGCAAACGGGGGCTGTGCCGGGGCACTGCCTGCCATCGAGGCCCAGTTTTCCTAAACCAGAGCCTGCATACGTGAGTTTCCAGATCCGTAGCACGTGATGCCGTGACTATTCAGAATGAGGCAGGTGTATTCATATTCCTGCCAGTTTTCAAAAATTCACTCAAAATGTATCACACATTTAAAAAATGTAATCGTGTACCAAATTCAAAACTTGAATGGTACACCCATGAACCTTCAAATAAAATTCACTTAATGTATCATTTTCCAATAGGTTTGAGGAAATAAATACATTTAGAATCCACCAATGGGAAATCTGTTATTTGTATTCAAAGAAACACTATAGTTGAACCTAGATATTCACCTGAGCCGGACTGTTCAATTAACAAATTATTTGAATTTTGACATAATTTGTTTCATTAAAGATGACATAAAAATGAAAAAAGGAAAACATGTTTGATTTGGAGGCAATATGCATAAATTGTCTATACATTTGTAGACAATAAAGATCAGTAAATAGACTTGAAAAATATCCAGATGATTTAAAAGTAAACATATCGCACTGCAATATGTTACCTTTCATATAAATGATGATACTGAAGGGAAATCAGGGTGCAGAAGCAGAGCAGGCCTGGGGCTTGAGGAGCAGGAAGGACAGGAAGAGGGTTGATGGTCGGTCACCGCTGGCCAGAGCCGGGCTTTTCCTGAGCTAGTCTGGAAGGACGGTAACCTGGGGCGACACCTGTCTTGCCCCGTGTGAGAAGGGCGTGTCCCCCCTTTCTGTGAACCCCTGGAGCACATCACTGCAGAGCTGTGCGTTTGGCTCCTGTGACTGATGTAAGTGGTTAGTTTATCCAAGATACACAACCGCCTGGTTACCTGTATCAAGACACGCATATGAGACACTTCGATGATTTTGATTCAAAGGCTCAGATATAAAATTTCAATAAATCTGAAAAGTACCCAGGCAAGAATAAGGACATGGATGGAGGACAAGCTGGCCAGTGGTCAGAAGCAGATGCCCAGTGGGGACACTGGGGACCCCGGAGTCGGTCCTGGCTCCAGCGGCAGGGAAGGGGCAGGGCCAGGGCAGGAGCCCCCATGCTGCCACCCTGGGTGCAGTCCTGCCTCCGCCAGGTATGAGAGGCAGGGCCCTGCACCTGGGCCTCCGCTCCCCCACCTGAGGTGCGGCGGGCAGCTTCCTCACCGTGCAGTTGTTGTGAAGGACAGACCAGTCAGCGTGCTTACAGGCCTGAGCGCTGGGATGCGGGCACACAGCAGGATGTGTCCATTAACCAAGTGACCACGGCATCCCCTGGTTTTTCCACTTACGCAGCAAGGAAAATAACACTGGCCTGACACGCAGTTACAAAGACAATGAGTTGGATGCACAGCTGCTCCTGGTGGCTACGGCCGGTGAGCTTCCAGGAAACGTTCAACAGTCATAATTATTGCTATTGTAGCAAAGAGCTAAAATGTGCCTGAAACTGTTTTTATAATTTTCATCATTTTACATGATAAATTCATTTTATGGTAACAATCTTGGAGGCAGATTTCTCATTATTCCCATCATAGGCATGGGGAACTGGGCACAAATAAATAATCATAATAAGTATCCTAGCCTGAGAAAAACTACTAGAATTGAATATAAAATTTAGTTATGAACCAAGGTAATCATAAACCTACTTCACTTAGCCAACAACATTTGGGGCTTTTTTGCCAGTTAGTTCATAGTTTGAGAATGGGTTGGTCGAGATAATTCACTGTGTTGGCACTCGCACACAGACGGTGGTTCCCGGAGAGGCTCTTCGTCATTTACACACACGAGAGTCACTATATACGCCGTGGCAGAGGGTAATAGCTAGTTGTCTTGTCAGCACACATTTTTGCCTCCTTCCTTAGTGAGTAATGAAATAATTGAGGTGGTAAGATACCCACCTACAGTACGACCTTGGCCAGCATCCCTTGCAGCCAGAAGAAATTGCTAATTTCTGGCTAGCAAAACGTAAGCAGAAGGGTAGTTTCATGTCTATCACATCCCTTAAATGCAAAGAATAAAGACAGCTGATGCAAACTATCTGCCACTCCCTTTTCTTCTCCTTGCTTGAAATATGGACTTGGTGGATAGAGCTCCAGAAAGCACCTTGGACCAGACAGAAGGTGAGCTTGAGAAATGAGCATCGATGAATCAAAAAGAAGGAGAGAACCTGGACCCTGGCTGTCAGCTGTGATGCATATCAGCCTTGAACTAAAGACAAACTTCCACGAGAGAGAAAAATCCACTCTCCGGTGCTGCAGTCGCTGAACCTGGTTCCTGCCACCAGCAGCCATGCCCTTGAACCAAACAAACATCAAGGGCAAACAAAGCGTACCTGAAGAAAATGAGGACACTAATGATGAAACACAGTAGAGCTTGTGTGTGTCATGCAAGGAGGCGCAGGGAGGCAGGCGGTCACCCGGGAGGAACGGTTCACTGTTCCGGCCGGCCCTCGGGCGGGGAGCTTGAGGGGACTTGAACGAAGCGTGGGAAAGGCATTCAGGGCGGGGGCACAGTGGGGGCTGTTGGGGCCACTCGGGCCCAGGGGTGCTTGCAGGACAGCGCAGGGGACAGATGCCTGTTCGTCACTAGGCTCACAGATGCCTAAGTACAAAATGGATGGTGTATTTGATTGAAGAACACATTGCAAGAATTATCAGGCTCATTTAAAGAAATCTACAGGTTCTCCTTCTTTTAATTTGCCTAAGAGCAGTTTAAGCTGGAGCAGGCAGGAGGGCGGGGAGGTGGTTGAACGGGCTGTCCAGACTTTCCCTCCATGTGCCACCGCTGCCTCGCCTGCCCTGACTCTGGGGGCGTCCCCACCTAGAAGGGGGGTCATGCTGGTCACCGAGAGAGAGCCTTAAGGCAGCCTGCAGAAAAGTACATATTGCCAATAAATTAATATTCACTCATCAGAATAAGAACACAACATGAAATATGCAGGACAGATTTTAATATTCATGACTTACATCCTTCAAAAGATTGGCGAGCTACCAAATGTAGTAAGATCACAAGAAAGCATTTTGTGGAGGTGTTTGAAGTCCTTTGCAGCATTAATGGATTTTTATAACATCCGTGTGAGAAAGAAGGAAGGCAGAAAAGGCTCCCTGAAAGCGAGACCGACCAAGGGCTGAAAGAGACTCTCTGACTGATGGGCTTGGTGCTGCTCCAAGCCATCCGTCAAGGGACAGGCGTGTCCTCATTGTCTTCATCATGATGCCTGCGAGTTGGGGTGCACAGATGACGGGGCGAGGTGTGGTGGGCATCCCCCACGTGAACCATGCACAGGCGCCAGGTAGTTCCACCACCGCAGGCAGGTGTGCACAGGTGATTTCAAGTGTGTGTGGGCAACCTGGTCACTAAACTTTTCATTGTAGAGTAATTTCAAGGCTCACATGCCCACTTGTGCTGCCAACCCCCACGTAAGCTTCTGCACAGGCAGAACGTCCTTGTCCCAGAAGCCTGACCGACACCTGGACACAGCCGCTGTGCTCACGGGCAGCATATAGTAACCGTTCTCACACATTTCATCTTACCGCCCCGTGGGTGACAAAGACAGTAAACCCTCGTTGTCACAGGCTACCTACCTGTGAAAGGCTAGTGTGCAGCATTTTCCTACACGCTAACCAACCTGGGTAACTCATTTCCCCTTGGCAGCCAGGTTGCAAGTGAGGCTCGGTTAGGCAGCTTGCCCCAAGACCCACACAAAAAATGGGTCAGAACCAGGCTGCAAGGTCACGCCGTTTAGCTTCAGATGTCAGGATGGCAACGCTGTCCCACAAGTCAGTCACACCCCAAACGGGCTCTCTTTCTTCGACTGAATGGCTGTGACTTCGAGGATGATGTAGGTTTTGTCCAGAGTCTCCTTCACATGGCATTTGTCCTGTCTCCTCCTGCTTCCCCAAACCCAGACCTTTGACTGAACTATATCCCTTTAAAAAGCAGTTTCAACTCATCTTCCTTCTAAAAATATTTCCTGACATTTTTATCCTATGCTGTGGACAATTTGAGTCTAGTATTTATGTGCTTTTTGCATTCGTTTGATCAGTGAATCCTGTGGGACACTTCACTGTGGCCTCTGTCCTGTCCTAGCCCTGTCCACTCCTGTCCCCATGGGCTGACATGCACACAGCCACCTCCTCAGTTCCTTCACACGTCACTTATGAGACATCTGCCCCAGTGGCCTTCCCTGGGTTCCCCCTCTAAGCCACCCCATTGCTCTCTGTCCTCACCAGCCAGAACTGTTTTTCCATTTTTAAGTTTTCGATTTTACTTTTCAATTTTTGGTCTTGAGCATTCTTCATATATTCTGGGTAACATCCCTTTGTCAGGGGTGACTTGTGGCCATTTTCTCCCAGCCTGCACTTTTCTTTTCATGATCGTGAAGAGAAGTAGTTATTAATTTTTATGGAGTCTACTTTGTTATGTTTTTCTTTTAGTGGATTGTGCTTTTAGTGTTATCTTTGCCTAGCTTGAGGTCACAAAAGTATTCTCCTTTTAAGACTTTTATAGATTTATGACTTACACTTAAACCTGTATTTGTATATAGCACAAACTATGGATGAAAGAGGTTTTTTCTTTGCATAGATTTCCAATTGTTCCTGCACATTTTGTTAAAAGCACCATCTAAAATAATTCATTTCAAGCCCTGGCTGCTAGCACAGAGGACAGAGCGCCATCCTGTGAACCCAAAGGTCCCTGGCTCAATTCCCAGCCAGGGCACATAACCAGGTTGCAAGCCAGGTCTCCAGCCAGGTCGGTGGCCGGAGGCAGGTGAAAGGCAACCATACATGGATGTTTCTCTCCCTCTCTCCCTACCTCTCTCTCTCTGGAAATAATAAATAAAATCTTTTTTAAAAATTCATTTCAATTCAAACAAAACATATTAATAGCCTCTTAAAAATTTCCATGAAAAGCTACTAGATATGCGTTATAAAAATCAGAAATAACAGATGGACAGAAAGTAGGAAATAAAAATTAGGACAGGCAGGGGTCATCAAGTTTGCTGTGTGTATTTCTGGTATGTCTCTCAATATAACAGAGAAGCAGCCAGAGGTGCAGAGAGAGGGACCTGCTCGCAGGTCAGTCACTGAGCTGCGGCCCTGACCATCTGACATCAGGGACACACAGCCAACCGCCTCGTGCTGCCAGGGCAGGTGGTGATGAATGGCACCAGGAGACAAGCTCACGCAGAGCGACGACACAGGTGACGGAGATAAAGAGGGAACATCCAACGGGCAGAACACCGACGACCGGGTCTCCTGAGCTGGGGCCCAGAGCACTCGCCTTCACCCAGCGGCATCCTCAACAACCAGCTTCTGTGGATTTTATGTCCCGGACGCTTCTAAGGCCTCTCCTTTCTGCGGACTGCTCCCTGCTTCACCGGAGGTGCCCTTCACCTGACGCAGTCCTTCCTCCTGACATCCCCAAGCAGAGTCACCCAAGTAAAATCAGAGAAGCCCAGTTAAACTCACATTCCAGGGAAAGAACAAGTGATACCTGAGTGTAAGTGTGAGGCAAACAGCACACGTAACAAACCGATAACAAATGCATGATGCGTGGCTGGCCTGGCTGTCCATGGGGTGAAGCCAGCACAGCACTGCAGGGGTCAACAAACAGATGAACGCAGCCTGACGTGGGCGGGGCCGGCGTGGAAAACAACTCAGTTAGGCTGGTCCTTGAAGGGTGAATAGGATTTCATTTGATGAAGAAAGAAATACCAAAGGCAAAAACAGAGCAAAACAAAAAGCAGGAAGAATGAAAAAACCAGCTTTTTATGGACTTCTGTTTCATTGCTAAAGAGAGGTCCGATGAATATTTTGCACATCGCTGACTTCATCGCTGACCTGTTGGGGGAATAGCCGTCCCTCGCTAGGCTTTTGTTTTGTTGGAGACAAACCACTTTCTGTTTGAAAAAATAGCACCTGGGCCCTTTGAATATGTTTGTTCTATTTGACCACCTAGAAAACAACACACAGGTCAGTTTGAAATGCTTTTTCCCCTCAATAAAATATCTTGTTCTCCTGCATGCCCAAGGGCTAAGCTGACCACATTAGAGCGTGACCTTCGGCGTCAGCGCTCTCTTGGCTGCGTTTCTGCTCCTGGCGGGCCTCCTGCCTGCACACGTGTCCCTGTGGGCACCACACAGCCCAGCTGCGGTGCAGGGACCATTCGCTCCTTCCCTCAGTGAGGCCCCAGGCTGCAGCTGATTGACACTGTGGGAGGCAAACATAGAAAGGACAGAACTAGCATAGTGCCAGCTCAGCATTTTCTCTTCTCACAACTTAATCGAGAATTCGAGCTTTTCCATAGAACTCCCGTTGGTCATTTGTTTTTCATCACTAATCAGAAGAGGAATCACATTACATTTCCAAAGGGGCAAAGTCCCGGTGGCCTTCCGGTGGCCAAGGCCATTCATTTCGATGAACTTTATTAGGGAAATTGGACTCTTTCTCTTGCAGGCAAGGAGGCCTTCGAGTACTTCCTCTACACGGAAGCAGAAAGCTTTGAACGTTACTGCGCTAAGCACCTACCTGTCTAAAGGTTGCATGACCTGTACATCAACAGCTCTGGCCAGCGCCCGAAGAGAGGGAGGAGTCATCACCACAGTACCCACACACGGGCCCAAATAACCAGGGCTGCCCCTCAGGGGCCCGGGGTAGTTCGGGGAAACCTTTTTCCTCCGAGCGAGGACCACCGCATTGTTTCCTGTGAAGTCTAACGTGCCTCTAGGCTGTGCCAGATCCCCTGTGGCTGGGAGCCGTTACGCAACGGACACACTGTCTCTGGAGACATCAAGCACACAGCCATCCGGCCTGCAGGAGCTGGCAAGAACGGGACGCAGAGATGGACACACGGGGCCATGACTTCACTCAACCATTACTTCTGCAATGCTGGAGTCTCTGTCTCTGAACCTGTCACTTCGTATGAATGAGCCTGCTGGTACGTGGAGCTAAGACATCTGACACGCAAGTCCTCAGTTTATACTCCTTTGTGTTTATGTTGTGTGGCATCGAGGCTTTTTCACGTGTGTTGAATATTTAACATTAAGTAAACTCCACGCCTCTCCCTTTTGTATATCATGTAACGAAACTAAAAACAAATACTTAGTCAACATTCTATTTTCCCCTAAAAAGAACAGGATCCTATTGTGTCCATGTTGGCTGCTTTCAACCCCTTTGTTCAGCTGAACTCCACTGACATCACCCCTCTGAACACACGGAGGACACACTCACGTGCCGTGTGGTCAGAGGACAGTCATGGATGACGTGAGACCAGAGCGCTTGCTGTCCGAAAGCAGGTCCTGCAACACGTGAGTGTCAGCCCTCCAGATGTGCGACTACTTACGGTCTCAGGACACCGTGCAGGCTTCGGGGCACCATCTGAAACAGGAGCACGGGAGTGGCCTTTGCAAGACGCCCCCGACTTCCCGTTTTAATACCTCGTTGGCATTTGAAGGTGAGGCTAGGGTGGTGCATAACCAAATTTTAACGTCACGCTCTCAGCAGCGCGATCGGGCAAAACCCAAGAGGCCCCTGGCGCTGACCTCGCACACAGGCGGGGCACTGACGGCCTGGCGCGGGGGCTTCCCTGGGCCGTGAGCCCACTAAGACACTTTCAGTCCCCGTGAGCGCAGGGCACATCTCTGAAGAAATGCCGCAGTAACAGCGAAGTGATGTGTAGGCACGGGCAGTACAGAGATGGGTCCCCAGAGATGGAGCAGAGTCCTGCGTCCCTGCACTGCCCAAGGACCAGGTGGCACAGCCATCTACAGGTAGTCACCTGGAAGGCCATCAAATGGCACAGGACAGTTGCACGTGTCAGGGTGCCACCGCCTCAGTAATACCGTCTGTTAACATGACCCAACTAACTACTCTTGTGGATTCTGCACGTAGAAAATAACCATCAAGCAAAAACTGAGCTTCCCCAAAAAGCAGAGAATGTGAGGGTTAGTAAGCACAAATAGCTCCTCTTTGAATTTTCTATTCTTGCTCTGCTCCACAAAATTAATAGGCAAGTTTTTAAGCAAGGGCATGGAACAGGTTCATCCCAAGGGACTCGGCTCTTTGGAGACGGTGACTCCTGACTCTGCTAACGTACGGAAGTCCAGGGCCATGTACTTGAAAAGATGCTGTGTCATGGGGACCATTCTAAGGCACTGTCACCTTATCAGGACCCCTCTGTCAACCAAGCTCTTGTCTCGAAGTATTGCCTTCCTCACCGGGGTGCTTGCCTGAGCACAGAGCACAGCACATTCTCTGAATGGCCATTCCAGCCATGGCTGTGACACTGAGGCTGCGGCCACGACACTGAGGTGACAACAGGTGTGATGACGAATCACGAATGAGGGACCTAGAACCCTGCCCCCATCACAACTCCACATTCGGGCCGGCCAGACCAACCCCCGTAAGGTTACATATGAGGGGACTGAACTTCCCTCAACACTAGGCCATGGGTAATTGTTGGCTCTTGTACCGTCTACTGTGGATAATTCACACATATTGTCCCTCTTTAGTCTTTACGCGGAGCCTGTGACGTTGGTACAGAAAATAAATGAAGCCTCGGTGAGACATACGGGGTCAGTTTCTACATATATGATATGTAGAAAGAGGCCAAAAGTGAAGGAGCAACACCAGCTGAAGACCCACAAGGAAATGGCAGCGTGGAAGACCTTTCACGGGTCCTGTGCCCTCCTCTCCCCTCCCAGCCCACAGGCCGGGGCAGCTGAGGCCTGGGCCAGACCAAACCCGACCTGGGGAACTCTGAGATACAGGTCAGATTTTCCTTTTTTCCCCATCTGTTTTACTGTTAAATTGATTTATTGTTGCTGTGTTATATTTGTCTCCCTTTTCCTCCACTGCTCTCCCCTGCCCCACCCACCCATCCCCTCTCCCAAAATCCCCACATGTGGTACGTGTCCACAGGTCAAGTATTCTAGTCCCTCGATTAGTTCCACGCCCCCTGCCCCAGCCCGGTCACTGTCAGTCCAGTCTGTGCCCTGTGTCCACACCTGTGGCTGTGTTGTGCTCATTTGTTTTGTTCATTAGTAAAGACGACCTGCACGAAGGCCTCTTGCCAAGCCAGAAACTGACATCAGCTTTTCGATGAACTTGGGCCCAAGAGGGTAAACAGGGGAGGTCGCTCAGAGGTGCGACCAGGGTGGAGGCACTTTGGGGACAGAACACGCCAGCTGCTGACTCACAACCTCGACAGAGCCGCTGTTACGAGGGGGACACCAGCGACACAGGCCGCGGCACCCAGCAGGTCCCGGGGTTTCATGTCACTCTCCCTTGGAACCATTTCCCCAGGCGGCAATCCTTGATGGTCATACCTGCAAGGTCATACAAGGGCATGCAAGCTCATAGGTGGCAGCCAGATAGACTGGCTAGTGGGGCTTTGTAAGGCAGGATTTGTTTTATTTATAAAATATCAATCTCAATATTATTTTAAAAGTCAACTCGGGGTGAAAGCCAGGAAGGTTAGGGGCAAAATGAAAGCCATTAGATCAGGGAGTGAGCGAGTTGGTCTACAGCAAGCAGGGTCCCCCAGATCTTCAGAGCCACGCAGCGTGGCCCTCAGGGGGTACTTGGAGAGAAGCGGGCTGTCGTGTTGGGCTCAGCTGGTGGCCCTGCCATCCCGCACCCGGCGGGCGCCCTGAGGGGCGGTGGGCAGCTCCGCATGCAGGAGCCCCGAGAATGCTTTCAGATGGAAAGCGTTATACATCACAGATTCCTGACATACATGCGTTTTCTAACAAGCATCTTAGCCCACAACACACAGCACTTGGATCGATGCCTCCTCCTGACGCGTAGACCTGTCAGTTCAATGAATCCCAATGGGAGTGGAGTCATCTTGCTTCTTGGTAATATTTCCAACACCAAACAGACCCACTGGGATGGCCGTGTCCTTCCCAGAAAATAAATGTGTCAGTAACTTCAGAAAGAGATGGGTATTTTTTAAAAAATATCTGATGGATTATGCCAGTGAAAAGGACCCATCGCAGCTATAATTCAAGTGTGGCTAAATCTGTAATGGACACATTTATCCTTGGTAGATGCTGTCAAAACGTTTTTAATGCGGATTTAAAATATTTGAGTTTGGGGGCCTTTTCTGTTCCTGCTGTTTTCACTCCTGATTCATAAGCCGTCTCAAGAGCCTGAGAGGAAACTTCCTGGAGACAGGATGCCCACCCCCCACCTCTGGGCCTGCTCCCCAGACTGAGCGCTGGGCCTCGACACCCTCCACCGCCCGCGGCACTCGCTCAGGTGACAAGGACATTGAAGATGTGGCTCTGGAAGAGACACGCTCCAGAGAAAGGCAGCGCAGTGTGGGTTTTGCAACAGTTCCTGCACAGTTGGGCTGGGAAAAGTAAATCCAGCACAATTGTATGTGGGTCCTGCCTTGACCAAGGCTGGTTCTCGTCGGAATCCTTCCCAGGACGCGAGGAAGGGCTGGAATGAGCCAGGGCCTTTCCCCAGTAACACCGGCCCCCTGGTTTCCATACGGAGAGTAAGGAAAACGGTCGCACGGCTACAGCTGGTTCACGCTCGGTGCCAACTGGAAAGTGGGAAACATTGATCCATTTCAAGGAAATGGTCCAGTTTTACTTTTTCCCACATCCTGTGGAGTCAAGCAATTGCGGCACCTCGATTCGTGGCTGTTGAATGACTCTAAAGATGCTCAAGTGTCACGGGTGACTGTGGGCTGTGTACTAGGATGGCGCTTCTGACAAAGGGCCACGGGAAGCCTGTGAGGCCCGGGAAGGTCGTACAGAGCAGAGAGGGGGACCGGGAGATGCTCAAGTCAGAGCAGCGAGGTGCGCAGGGGTCAGGGACCGAAGAAGGGTCAGTAGGGGCCGTGACATTTCCCTGTCTCCTCCCTGGTCTCCAGCGAAGGGCACTTGCCCTCCAAGCTGAGCTGGGTCTGCAGGCATTTCGGCCCCCGGGCTGGCTGAGCATGGAGCCTGGGGCACGGCACTCAGGAGCCTGGAACTGCATCCCTGGGATCCCAAGGGCCCCTTCTTATCAAATGGGCTCACCCCTCCTCCCGGGGAGGGAGGCATCCTACCCACACTCGGGTGTGGCACACCACCCACAGCTGGAGGTGGGCTCTGCGGACAGAGACGCAGCCGGTCCCGGAGTTACCAGCACCGACGAAATAGAGCTGACACGTGCCCCACAAAGGGCCAGGAAACCTAGTGAAGACAGAGTAGCGACAGGCAGGTCTTGTGCCACAGAAATGCACGCTTGAGACCCGTATAATCTGATTAACCAATGTTACCCAATAAGTTGAAAAAAAAAAAAAAGACAAGACATCTAACAGGTCTAGTTTACCCTCTTTCTGGATAATTTATAATTTGAGAATGTTACAATCTGGTATTACATAAATGGTAGATTAATTAATTCAAAATGCTGTACCAGTTCTATTGGTTGTTTCTGGGATTGTAATGCCTCAACCTGAGCATCAATTCAAAACTGAAGGCTATTCATTCCCTCAAACTGTGGCCCCAACAGACGTTCTTACTGCAGACAGACGCGTAGCTTGCCGACTTGAGGTTTTAGCAGTCTGCATTTGTTCAATAGTGTATATCTTATAATGACGATTTCTATTAATTTCTTAACTTAATATCTAATTTAACAGGAAATGCTTCTGTGATATTTTTTCTTGCAATTTCCTGCTTGAAATCTATTGATTTTGATCATCCATCAGAAACCCATCATGGAACAGCATACCTTTGCCCAAAGTAGCACAAATTTTTCCAATAATTTATATTCAGTTCATTAAACCAAGGTAATATAATGTAAGGTTTTGCTAAATAGCTGACATTTGAAAAGGAATACCACCAGGAAGGTTTTCTACCTGGCTGGGGCATGTGATCTATAGGGAAATTGAAAATAATACATTATTTTCTGTCTCGTGGCCGGTCTCCTCACAGCTCCGGTCCCCCATCACGGTGTCTGAAGGGTGAACACGTGCTGCTCTGCCTATGAAATGCAACCTTAGTATATTTCGAGGAGAGATGGCACTAAGATGTTGTGAAACTCTGTTACAAATGGTAACACTTTTTAATCTTATGGAAAATATAGAAAAATGCTTTAAAATATCCTATTTTGGCCCCTCCTCCTGCACACACCCATCCCAGGACTTGACATGGTTACCCATCCCCCTGTACTGACTCCGTTTCCCTGACCTCGTTCTCTCTGCCTCCTTCCTCTACTTTTCTTCCTCCACTCACCTTCTGAAACCACATGGTGGTCCCTGTGGCCTGTCCCTGGGACGCTGCGGTGCTCGCCAGCATCTACTCTGTGCCTTCCATCCACCCACGCACAGCCCGCAGCACAGTGGCTGCCTGGGCGCGAACTGTCATCCCCACGCGGTGCTCAGGTCACCCACCCCAACCTTCACCCTAATCCCCACTCTCATCCTAACCCTCGCCCCAACTCCCACCCCAACCCTCACCCTCACCCCAGCCCTGCTTCCCCACTCCCACCCTGGGCCCATCGGCCAGGGTCAGCGCTCACAAGCACCGGCCATTTGCTGCCTCCGGGCCTTTGCCTGCGCATCTCTGCATTGGATCCTCCCTACCTTCTCCAGGGCCCCCTTACATACTCCTTCCTGTTTCCTAATAACTCACGAGTATCACGTAGGTGCTCCTATGTGAGCACTCCCTTTCTAAAATGCGATAGATTGATGTTTATTTTGGGAAACTGGCCATATTTATCTTCATATTACCCTGGTTTGTCACTAGATCTTAACTTCCACGAGGGCAGGCATCTGGTCCTACTTAACATCTTTGTGCTCTCGGCAGAGTCGCTGGCGCACAGTAGGGACAACAGAAATATTGACTGAACTGCCATTCTAATCAAGTTCACGTATCCTCTCTAGGAATATGGTCACATAATGAAACCAGGGCGCTCACTGTTAATCATCAGTGATGAAATGGAATCGAAGAGTGGCTGAGTGGCAATAACAAATGGTTCTCTATGGGGGTCAGCGGGCCTCCTCAGGAGGAAGGCTCTAGACTTAGTATTGGGGTTGCGGGTTGGGTTGCGCTGAGAGAGGCAACACATGGCTCTATTTTGCAATTCACAGTGTCAACAGGGGACCAGATGTCCCGCAGAGTGTCCTTTAGAAGGAATCGCACTGTGGTCCTTTGACAGACCCTCCACCAGGGACTAGAAGTCAAGTTCTCAGAAGTTTTGCTGTGATTGTTCGCACTTTTGGGAGCTTACTAACAAGAACCCCCAGGCATAATGGTATCATAAATTAGATTTTACCAAAGTAACATTATTAAAAAGAAGAAAAATTATTTCCAGGAAAGTATCCTTAATTATTCTTGAATAATTAAGCACAAGAGACGCTGCCAATCCCTTAAAAGTTCCCAAATCAGGACATTTGGCTTTTTTGCCTTATTAAGAACTAATGAAGGCGCCTGACCATCCTGGACCTCCCATCAAACAGGGGTGGCACAGGGACTGAGCCGAGGACATGTCCCCCGCATGGAAGACAGGGTCAGGGCTCCCACAATCCAGACCCAGGTGGCCCTGGGTGCGCCCAGACTTGAGCACCTGGAAACAGGTCCCTCTGGGCTTCCAGGGGAGACAGCAGCAGAGCAGCCTGGCTGGAACCAGGCGTTTGCACAAAGCTCCCTGCTTCTCTACCAAGGCCGACATGGCCTGGGCAGGCGGCACGCTCCAGACATCCCCAGTGGGCAGCACGGTGCTCCCAGAGGCGTGCCGAGGTCCCTGGGCCAGGAGGCGTGGTGTCCCAAGCAGCACAGGCCACCCGAGGACCCACAACTGCTGTGGCAGGATCTTGTCCTCTCAAAGGTCATCGAGAGCATTTAAAAAGTCACCAATTCAACAAGCATGATGAAATGGAATTTGGAATATATTCTGTCCGATAGACATTTCTCCCTCGTACGAAAACATGAAACTTGTTAATGGCCTAAAATAAACAAGCTTGCAAATGGTTTCCTCTAAAGCTTCCCCACTTGCACTAAAGAAACGTTCTGGACAGGACTACAGGTCATCTGGGGTGTAATCATTCTTTTATACGCTGAACCTGACGTCGGCTTCTCCAATGCCACATACGCTGGGCTCGCACAATGGCGGTGCCAGGCCTCTGGCCGTCTGTGTGTCGTGCCCACCGCCAACTAGAAGATGCTGTCAGTTTCATGTCTATGAAGGACAGCACTTAGGACAGTCCACCTGTTAGGTCACACTGACTTTAAAGAACACGGTAAACACGTTTTCTCTATAAAGAAGACAGTTCATCATTATTTCTCATTAATCAAAGGCAATGTGTGACTGGCAAAAAAACCCTATAGCATCTTCCTAATACATATGACTACTTCTCTGTATGACATGCTGCTTTGTTTCAGCCAAAATGACATTCTTGAAATCCACAAGGACCAAGCGGTATAAAGAGGGGAAAAGATGATTCTGTGTGTGACAGCACCGGACTCAGGAAAGGGAGGAAGCCAGACTGCTCCGCACAGAAAGGCGAGAGGAAGCCTGCCCCTAATTCCTGGGGCCAGCAGGCCATCGCTCCTCTAGACGCAGCTTTCATCAGAAGAATCCCCTAGAAGGGGGCCCCAGACACTGTGCATGGCCCAGCAGTGCAACGGGGGAGAGGGCAGCCAAAGGCCGGGGCCCCCGTGGCCTCCCATCTGCACCCACGAATCCAGAGCTAGGCTCCATGAGCACACCCCGCCACGCCAGCCTGGCACCCTAATGAACCCAGCCCAATGCCTGGAAGAGCCCGACCTAGAGACGAGCTAAGATTTAAGAAGGCGCACGGGTGAAGATTAGGTGACCTGAGGGCAGAGATGATGGATATGAAAGGGCATTAAAGATGAGTAAGTTCTGGGAGGTCGGGAAACTATGCCCATGAAGAAACGGATGAGACCTTTGCTGAAGTGTGAGATACCAGTCGTTGAAATGCTAGGTCAAATCAAGCAGAAATATAATTGCCGTTACTTCACGCAGTCCTGAGGAGACCTGCTAATTAGCATTTATCAGGAGACACTTGAGTGCCAGTCCCCATCCCTTTCCTACGCAGAGTGGACACGTGGCACACAGGGTGCCCTCATCTAGCTGCCGCCCGGGGATGTTGCTACACAACAAAGGAAATGAAGAAGTGCTCCCATTTGGAATTGAGAAATTGCATCAATGTGGAAATGTTTATTACGATGAAGCACACATAGCAGGAAGGGTTGGGAGGTTATAGAAGGCTGGTAGAAAGCCCATGTGCCTTCTGAAGCAAGCTTTCTACCAAGTTCACTTGAATATTAGAAAGAGTGCTCTACTGGAAAAATAGTCACATTCATTTTGAAACATAATATTAGAAACTGTTTTCCACGTAGTATATGACTACTCTGGGAATTCAGTTCTTTAGGACAAAGATCCTAGAAAATCTACTGAAGGTACCCATGTCAAAATCAAAGTAGGCAAGTACTAGGAGTGTTCTCTCTTCTGAGCCTTCACACACACAGTTATTCAGAGCCTAGGACTTCAACACAGACCTATACACATACAGGCATTTGATTTCAGTGAACAAAGTCATCCGAAGGAGAAAGAAATGATGGCCTATGCACACAGATATCCAAACCTAACGTGATCATAAAATTAACATGAGCTGGATCTTAAATCTAAATGCAAAAGCCATGACTACAAAGTGTCTAGAAGAAAACATAGGGGAATATTTTACGACTTGGGATTCTGCAAAGGTTTCTTTGACAGATTCTGGCAATAACCATAAAAAAGTAATAAATTTAACATTTAAAATGTCTGTTCATCAAAAGATATTAAGAAAGTGAATTAACAACTTACAGACTGTCTGAAAACAGTCATAAAGCATATATGCGACCGAGTATTGGTATCTAATATATACACCAAAGATTCTAGAAGGATATGTATCTTCCCGAGTAAACCTAACTTAATAGTGAGCAGAACATGAAAACAGAGATCACAAAAGAAAAAAAATACAAATCACCAAATACATCCATGAAAAAGTGCGTGACATTGTTGGTCATTGATAAATCCAAGTGACAGCCCACTGCACACCCACTGCTCGACATTGTTGGTCAATGATAAATCTAAGTGACAGCCCACTATACACCCACTGCACGACATTGTTGGTCATTGAAAATCCAAGTGACAGCCCACTGCACACCCACCAGTGTTACAGTGACAACCCGAGAGGCCACTGAGCACTGGGACCGCCTGCTGGCAGCTGGGAGTGACCACAGGTGCAGCCTCTCTGGACAAACACTGACAGTGTCAACGTACAGCATTTCATTCCCAGTTTATAGCCAGGGAGCCGAGAGCCTATAGAAGATGGTGGCCTTTGTGGGAACCTGACCCAGAATAAGCCCGAGTTTGGGGAAGTGGGGGTTGAAGACTTGTCTCTTCAAAGATGGGCTTTTGGGGGTGATGACACTCAGGAACCTGCAGGCTGCCTTCTGGAGCTGCTCACGGTTAGACTGCGCGGTCCCTGGCACTGTGGCTGGCAGAGTGAAGGAGGTCCCTAGGCTCCAGAGGCGACATCGCGGGTCCCTGCATATTTGCAGAAGACAGAGCCCTGCCCAGTGCCTGCAAGGCCTGGGGATGAGCTGCCCCTGCAGCAGGTGGATGAGAGCAAAAGGCTGTGTTTCAATGGCTTGAGGCATCTGGGGTGCGTGAGAGGCAACTGATCGATGTATCTCGGACAGCGATGTTTCTCCCCCTCTCTTTCTCCCTCTCTTCTCCTCTCTATAAAAATAAAACCTTTCAAAAAAAATTAAGGCTCTGGAATGTCTATTGACAGAGGTGAGGAATCTGAAACTGCCCACAGATCGTTCCCTGAGTAGAAGTCCCCAGCGGTTATTGCAGTTAAAGCAGCCAACAAAGCTGGGGGGGGGGGGGTCTGCACCCCCAAGTGTGCAGTGAGTGCCGCTCACGAGCTCCTCCTTCTGTCCTGTAGTCTTTCCTGTGTTACATATGGATCTTGTCCATGGTTTAAAAATCAAAGAGGAATCGCAACATCAGTGAGGTAAATCTAGTCTTTTCATTCATTCTTCTGAGCTTCTACTATATATATAGTATATACACATACATGCATGTATGTATACATGCGTGTATATATATATATACACACAGTATATACCCACCCACCCATATGGAAACAACATTTAGGAAACAAACTGAAAGGCAGAGAAACAGCAGAACTATATTAATGAAAGCAATACTTCAGAGATCCTAGAGACTAGCAGCTAATGCAAACATCACTGCTTCATGTCTCTAGATGTTACATGATCTCTGTTCATGTTAGTACAGACGGCGTGAGTCTTAGGGACACTCACTGAACACAAACGAGCAGCAAGGAGCTCACGGCTGGGGTCAGGGTCAGTAAGGCAGTGGAGACTTGAAGTGCGCGCACCAGGCGTACCGAGTGTGTACCTACAGACGCGCTATGGAAAAATGAACCAAAACAGAGCCCAACTGAAAGGCTTGTTCGCCCGTGTTTCTGCTCTCTGGAAGGCTTGTCCCAGCAGCCCCAGCTGCCTGGCTCTGCACCCCACTGTGCGGCGGGGCGGGGCGCACTGGGGCACAGGACACTCACACGCTAGGAAGAGGGACTCTCACGAGAATGGGATCGGAGCAGAAAAGTGTATTTCTTATGCTCTCTGGTTTTAGTTTTCATTTGTTTGGTTGCTTTTATTGGTGTGTTCTTGTCATTTTTGTTTTTTCCTTTGTTCCTGGAGGGGTTGCAGAGTCTCCCATAAACTTGTACACAGAGAAACATTTTTTCCACGTGTCTTCTCCTTCCGGTCTTGCCTCTGTGACTCAGCGTGAGACCCTGGAGGAAATAACTCTGGACCCGAGGATGAGGCGGGGCTGATGGGAGGCATCACTTGTTTATTCTCTTCATGCTCAAGGTACCTCAAGTGTATTTTTTATAATTATATTTCTGCTCTGAGTTTAAAGAACCCCTTCACCTGGTGGCTTCAGTTTGACTAAAAGGCATGTTAAATCGTCGAGATTAAGCTTTTATAAATTTTGGGCTTTGGTACGCCTCCATATTTCCTCCCAAATATTTCCTTACTCCGAAGCTGATGAGTGTACCTAACGTCCCCTGAGACGTGCGAAAGCAGAAGAATGAATGAATGAATATCACTACATGAAAAAAAATTCTATTTGGTTGATCTGGTAATTCAGAATTTGCTTAGAGTGTCTGGAGTTAAATTCATCGATGAGAAAGAACATCCCCTTTGGAGTCTGAACCCCAAGACTAAGGCTCACTTCTGCTTTGCAGTTTTGTAAGCATAAGGGCTTTGGGTAAATCCTTTAACATTTCTGCACCTCTAGCTTTTCATCTATTTGTTAAATCATTACTGATGATGACGATGATGATAGCTTGCTGTTATTACAAAGCGCTTTGTGCTGGCCAGTGTTCCGTGCATTTTAAATGCAGTTGGATTCAAATTCTCCCAGCGAGCCCCAAAGGCCTATGTCAGGGGAGGGACAGTACTGTCCCCAGTTTCCACATGAGAACTTGCCCAGCGTCACACGGCCGGCAGCAGAACTGGGCGCGAAGTCCAGCAGTCTGGCTCACAAAGTCCATTTTCTTAGTGGTGAAGCCACCTGGGTGTAAATGAGTAAATGACGGAGACAGGCCGGCTGCCGGCGTGGGGGCTGGCTTGCTAGGGAGCATAACGGCCCCCAGGTGGCCCAGAGAAGGGAGACGGGCAGATCCGAACACCCAAGAGGAGCTTGCTGTAGTGTGTCCTTTTCCTAGGACCCCAGGAGCAGAAGCCATCTTATCTGCCACTGAAAAAGAGTTTCCTGTGGAAGTTGCCTCACACCCTACCCATGTCTCGATCCTTTGCCCAGTCGAGCCAGGTGGGCCCAGAGCCCCGAGTCCGGACAGACGGACAGGCTCTGAGTGGTCCTCACTGGCCGCTCCACAGGCCAGCACCTGATTCCCCGTGTTCTTTGGTTTCCGCGCGGGCCAGAGGAGGACTGTGCACTGCCTGCCACAGAGGCCCGCAGTGAGGACTAGATAATTGAACGCAGAGGACCATGCCTGGGACCAACGCAGCTCCTGTCATGATTGATGGGAACTCTCCGGTCCTTGGCTCTAATCCATCTGTCACAGACGCCACTTTTCTCGCACGTTAGGTTTCTATTCCCAGAAAGGAGCCCTTGCCTGTGTCCAGAAGCAGCAACACCGAAGGGGCAAAGCTCAAGGGCATGACCCAGGGCATGGCGCATCCTCATGCGCTGGAAGGGGTCAGGGCCAAGGGCCTGGCCAATTCTTGGGTCCCAGCGGCAGTTTACAGAGCAGGGGAGACAGTTACTGGGAGCCTGAAGCTCAAGCGCACCCCGGACTGGGCGCAGCAGCGAGATAGGCTGGAGCTGGAAATGAGATCTGGGCCCCACAGACCCTGGGGAAGTGGGTGGGTTGAGAACTGGGGGGGGGGCTCACACTCTCCCCCTCAGGGCCAGGGCTTGCCGTCCTCACTCATGATCCCAACAGGACGGGGACCTCCCCCAGCCCTGCGCCCACGGGGCGCCCCTCTCTGTCCTCCAAGCTATCTGGCTCCCGGGGTCATGAGAACCCCACCAGCCTTCCTGCAACAGGACGTGCACTTGGGATGGCCCTGTCCGCGCCCTGTCACAGCAGTCTGTGTCTCCACCCCCGGTGCAGCCCCCACACCAGGCAGGAGAGCAAGGCCGGGGTGCACTCCCCGCGGGCGACTGGGCCGGCCCCCTCCCTGCTGCAGCAGCTGACACCTGAGGGGACGCCTCCACAAGGGACATCAAAGCTGCTCCGGTGGGGACCTCTGAGGCCAGCGGGCGGCCACATGTGTGGCGAGTCATGTTGAGGGAGCCTTTTTTTTTTTTTGCAAGACAAAGGACACGGTGAGTCCACTGCGTGGACGTGGCCTCAGGGGAAGGGGGGTACTGGCTGCTATGAACACCGGCACCCTGAGCACCATCGTTCTTCCTCCTCCCTCACCTCCCGCTCACCCTACCCGAGGGAGGGGACGCTGGGCGACACGGCATTTACGGCCGACTCAGCCTCTGTCCAGCTGTGACTTGGGCGAAGCAGTCTCCTCGTGTGTTACACGGAACCACAGTACCACCCGCCAGGGGCGAGTGCGCAACGGGAGAGCATGAGCCTGGGGCAAGCGCTCGGTGAGGGCGGTTGTTCTCATCAGCAGGTCCTCTTCCGTCGCCCTCAGCCCCGCAGACGGAGCCAGAGGTGCTGCGCGCGGGAAGCGAGCCCACGGGCCGCGTGCAAGTGTGGCGGGCACGGGCCGCACCCTGCTGTAGGTACGATCCTCGCAGAGCAGAACGTCAGAACACGCTGCAGCTTGAAAGGGCGGCACAAATAGCATAACATGCAAGCACGAGGTATGCAAACTAGCCTTGCTTATGAGTGCGTTTCCCGTGCAGTTCCAAGGTAGAAGTGCTGAAGTCACAGGGTTGGAAACACTCTTGAGAGCTGACAGCTGCCCAAAGTCATGCTTTTCTACAAGGAAGACGCACTGTGTTCGCTCGCAGAACTGCTCCCCATGTTCATCTCTCCCCATCTGCTCACGGGAAAGCACATGTCCTGCCACACGCTCCGTGGCAGCAGCCCAACCACAGGCCCGGGGCCTCCCCTCAGTCCACGCACTCATTGGGGTACACACACACTCTCACACTCACACACTCTCACACTCACACATACACACACAACATACACACATGCACACACACGTACACTCTCACACATACACGCACACACATTTGTGTTTAAAACCTATGACTTGATGTTTGGTTTCATTTAACTTGTGGTTTCCTCTTTCTAGATGCCTTAACTCCAGAGTTAAAAGTTTTTCCCATAACATGGCACCCATGGATTTTGAAGGGGTCACCTGCCACCAGGTAGCGGGCTCTACCGTGCTGTTTACCCACACCGCTGCCCGGCCTGGCCTTCCTGATATCAGACTTCTAATCAATTCTGTACCCTTGTTCAAGGCATGTTTATTTTGCACCTCTAGTCAGATGCCCACTGCCTTGTTCCTTGCTCGTGTTCATTTCACACACAACTGATCCCATTCACATAAAACACATCCTTATCCGATTGGCTGCATTTTATAAATGAACCTAAGCAGCAGCTGCTGTGTCCCTCCAAGTTCAGACCACTTCCTGCAGGCGCGGGAAGCCAGATCCAAGGCGGGTCCTTTGTCGGACACAACCCTCTCCACCCTGCAAGGCTCTGCACTCGCCACTGGGGAGACAGGGGAGACGTTGCGGGAAGCTGGTTCCAAACTAAATTCCTCTTCAGGCCACGTGCGTATTGGTCCGAGTTACAGTTGCAAGGAACAGACGTCCACACGCTATCTCATGTGTCACGGGGGTCGGCACCCCAGTGCAACGGGTGCCTCCAAGTCCTCCTGCAGGTGTGGGACCTCCCGGTGGTCACAGAGCAGAAGAACACAGACTCGAGGGAAATGCTTCCGTCGTCCGTTTTTAAAAATCCACTGAAATCACAGCCAGACAGGGGGCATAAGAAAGCTAAGACCACGCTGGCTGGGAGGTGAGCGGGGTGGGCCCTCAGGCAGAAGGCACCCCGGGCCAAGGAGCACGCCTGCTCTGTCCGAGTGACGTGGGCCAGGGCCACCTGGCCACAGTCTAGCCTGTTAATTCGCCTCATGAACAGCATGGGCTCCGAGTTCTCTGGGCGGAGGAGCATGGGTCCATGGCTTCCCTTCTCCCCTAGATGCACCGCTATGCCTCCACCCACCGCTGTCTGCTTTGAGAGCCCACGGCACACGGTGCGGCCAGAGCTCCGGCTCCAGGGGTCAGCGGTGGCTCACGGGCCCTTACGTGTGAGGCGCAAATGTTCCCTGGTGTCGTCCTCAAGCTGCTGTGGAGGAGCCAGCCCATGGACCCCGGCGGGCTGCTGGGCCTCTTTGCAGGCCCACGTACCAGGTGGGTCATGGTGACCCTCCGTGATTGCTCCTTAATGGGCACTGCAGTACCGGTTGTTCCAAACTTGTGTCTGAAACTGAATTCGCAAGTGAGTCATTACTGTATTATTTGAAACAATTAAAGTAAGGTCCTGTGCAAACTACTTTTCACCTCCTTCTAACCCTATTTTACTGGAGCATTTCCGTCAGCTTTTGCAACGCATCTGACTAGCTACCTTTGGCCCTTTTCTGCCGGCTCGCATAACCAGGGATTAAAAAGGATTTTTATAAGCGCATCAGTACTGGGGTAGCGCATACTTGCACGTCATTGACAAAACGATGTTTTCCGCAACCACGTGGCCTCAGTGTGGGGGTCCCAGTGTTTCACACGAGGGCTATAGGCACTGGGGAGCAGCTGTTACCCCAACAGGGAAACCGTGAGGGTGTGCAGGAGGAGGAAGACCTTCGGGAGGAAGGTGTGGCTGGCTCCAGGGTGGCTTCTGCCGTGGAACCTGCTCTATAGCCGGACGTACCGGAGACGCCCCCGTGGACCCCTGCCCCCCACTCCCCACCCACCAGGCTGCATAGGCCTCGCTCAAGGCTGCCAGGTGCCCCTTTAACCCGGTGTCTTTGCTGAGTCCCTCTGGGGTGCCCAGACCCTGACCGGTGCCACCTACGGAGTGGGTCCCTTGGCGTAGCCACGGCCCCTGCGCTGCCTCACCGTGGGGCAGGGAGGCTGCAGGCCTCTCTGTCTAATAAGAGCCCAAAATGTCTCCTTCAAATTTTCACGCGCCAGCGAGACATGTTTGCAGGAACTCATCCTGGTGACAGGATGGTGAACTGGGAAGCAAGCCACCTCGGTCCATTTGCCGAGTTGTCAGCCTGGCGGAGGGGTCAAGGGACATCCGAGCATATCTCTGGGCCTAAGGCTGGGTCACTCTAGGGCTCCTCCCCCCATATCAGCAGGACCAAGCACCCCTGCACACCCTTCTTTTCCTTTCCTCTTTGTCCTCAGTTTTAGGAAAAAACACTTGACATGTTACACATCCAAATAAGCTCCTGTCACCGACCCGCCAGAGTCCCCTCCATGAGGACTGCCCAGCAAGGTTCTGTGATGGCAGGAGTGAGTGATCTATATTCAATAGGTGTCACATAGTAACCACTGCACCCCAGGGCCTACGGGCCCTTGAAATGGGGTCACTGCTTCACTCAGAAATAACTCAACTCCCTTTCACTTGGGTTCATTAAAAATTAAAAAGCCACATGCGGCCAGCAGTGGCCATCGCCAGCATCCTGCTCATGAGCCCAGGCGGTGCTCCTTCAGTTGGTCATTGGACATTCAACAGGCAAGGACGGACAGACGGACGGAACTGGCCATCGGATGATGCAACGGGCACACGCACTGCCACCTCTGCCCCAGGATCCCTGGGCTGGGACCCCCTCTGTGAACTCGCACCCCCCACCCCCGCACTGTTCTCCCACCCACCCCACGGGAGTGCGAGAGGCCCGCTGCATGTGTGCTTCGGAATTTCAGAGATCTGCTCGCTTGAAGGAGAACGGGCAATATTAAGAAGCATTTGTCTGGAGATCTTCGAGAAATGTAAAAGCAATTTTCTCCACTTTCCAACAGTACCAATTTCAGTCTCGTAGATGAGGCACTTATTTCGAAATGGTTAAACATAAAACTGTAATAAAACAAAAGGGCACTACTGTCCACCCTGGTCTTCTAATCGGACAAGCCTTAATAAACCCTCATCTGATAAGGCAAAATTGACATGGTTATGAAATGTGTATTGGGCTCTGCTTTTCTGAACATGTACATTGACATTTTCCTAGATTTGTGATATTATTTAGCATATAATTCACCTAAACTACCCACCACAGCACATTTTCCAATCTTATAGATTTTTTTCTCAACTCATTGGAATTTCCAAAGTTCAATACAATGCAGTGATTTGAAAGCAAATGTTCACTACATTTCAAGTTGTAACCGATAAATTTGCAACATTACTTCCACTAAAAGATCAGAATCATATACAGAAACCGGTATCTGTGCCAACTTACTCTCCTGCCCATTCTCCTTCAAAGCCATGATTTTCCAAATAAAAAATACACGTATGCATAGCTGAACACAGTGCACCAAATTAACACCAAAGTAACCTGAGTCCTTATTAAAAGCTCTTCTTGACGAAGAAACAGTAGGAAAGGACACGACTTCAGGTTAAGAGCCTCAAATAACAGTGTTCTCTGTGTCCTTCATTGTAAGTGGTTTTAGAGTCTTACTCTCGCCAGGGAAGGCTGGGAAGCAATAGCTTAGTCTCAATGACAGCAGCTCGGTGCCATCAGGGCCTGCATTCCAGCTAATTTTCAGCTCTTATTACCTTGATGCCGTGCGATGGAATTGGATAAATGGCTGGAACATCTATAACACGACATTTAGCAAAGAACAAGTCAGCGGCATCCATGACCTCAATGAGGAGGAAGCCTCCAAAATATAAATCAAAGGAAATATAAGAATGCCTCAGAAGAAAAGAACGGCAGTGATCCTGCACACTGAAAATACTGTAAATGCCTCAGGGAATCTGTGGAGCAAGTCGTGTTAAAAATAATGATGGGCCAGCTAACGGTCCCGAGCTCCCTGTTCAGACAGGAGTGAGGCAACCGCGTGGGAAAGGCTCGGGATTTCTTTCAAACCCTGTGGTGTCCCTTTTGTAATTCTGATCTTCTCTAGGAACCTCGAGGAGTTTTCTCGGATCTTAATATAACAGCGATGCCCACCTTTCCAAATTCACTCAATGGGCAAGGATGTACTTTTAAAATTGCTAAAGGAGCCAGAGATTGAGGTCATGAAACGTAATGTTACACTAGAGGTTTCATCCGGATCACCAGGAACCAAGAGGAGAACTGGTTCCACAGGTAGATTGAAACATCCAAAAACCAGGGATAGGATTTTCAAAACACCTTAAGACTTCAGAGCAGTTCCTGGTTCACAGCAGAAGTGAGTAGAAAGGACAAAGTTCCACAACCCCTCTGCCCAACGCAGGGTATCATTTTTGAGACCCTCCCCAACTCTGCACGTGTTGTGACGGGCCATTGGATGTTGGGTAGAGGGGACTCGGGAAGGTTCCTTCTTGGTTGAGAAGCGCATGGTGTCAACATCTCAATGCAACAGGACAACCGCCTTTATCTTAAATCAAGAAAGAAGGGCGGCACCAGAATGAAGGTCACGGAGACCCTGGTGTGGCTCGGCTGCGGCCAGGGAGGAAACGCCCAATCAGGGTCTGAGTCCCACTTGGTAAACAGAGTCACTTGCCCGGTGATCACCGACACACCTGTGACCCCAGAGTTTGCGAGAACGAGTGATGTCCAAACGTTCCTCCCTAGGAAACGGGAGAGAGCGCCACAAAGACTGTCTCCCTCCTCCCCGGAGACTGTCTGGAAGCCTCCGAAGACACGAGCAGTGTGACATGAGCAGTGTGACGATGGGAGGAGACACAGCTGGAGGCCGGCAGCTGGGGAAGAAGGTGACGGTGACATTCCCCAGGGTGGCCTGCGCTTCCCGCCGGCCGGCTCCTGGCAGCTGACCTTCTCTGAAGCTGCTGGAGAGCTCAGCGTATGGGGTGCAGGCAGCGTGTGCAGGGACACCGTGGCCGCCACCCATCAGCACCACGCCCCCCACACCCAGGGGTGCGGACCGGTGGCTGCGCCCGCCCTCATCCAGGAGCGCCTGCTGACTTGCCTGACTCCCCAGCTTTCATCAGAGCAGGGCTCTTCGAGCTCCAGCCCGATGAGGACCACACGCTTTCCCCGGGGCCCAGCTCCCGGCTCTCCCGCGGGCGCTGGAAGGTGGGGTCTAGCACCTCCGACTCTTCGCAAGGAAAGTCTGTAGAGCAGAGGGGTCTGACCCCCCCACCCCAGTGAGAAAACGGATGATTTTCTCAGGAACCTGAACGGGGGTCCTCGTATTTAATTCAAAGCTCAGCTCCTTGCTCTCTGTGGACCCAAGTCAGGTCAGCTCCCCTCCCCAGTTCCCATGGCTTCAGGGAAGTGTTTACGCAGGAAGCTTGGGGCGCGCGTGCAAGGACCAGATCTTCTGCGAGCAGGTGTGAAAACATATCACAGCCCCGGTCTGGGCTGCCTTGAAGCAGCGTTTTTCAGCGGGACTGTTCCTCCCACCCACACTTCGTTACAGCTGGTAACACACTTGTTCTGGACAACACATCAAGCAAGGCTACTAGATTCCACTTATCTTCCCCCACTGAGGTTTGCGGGCCATTTACCTCTTAAGCAAAGGACAGTTAAATTATCCTGGTGCCCTTAAGATCTATTTTTTAATTTCCGCAATTCCCGATAAAGGTTCTAAATGGGCAAATGGATCATTTATCAGTTTGCTTCCATAGAAAGCCAGGGAGCTACATTTACACGGGGAAACAAACGCTGAAACAACATTTCACACACGGACACAAGTTCACGGCCGGTCACATCCCCAGCGTGGCCATCGTGATACACACAGGGCACAAAGCCGCGTAACTCAGACTCAGTAGTGAGATGACCAGTCCGTGACTGTGACCACAGGTAAGTGTGCAGCTACAAACACGGCTGCCCACCTGACACCCGTCTCATCCTCGCACCTCACAAATGGAACCCCGAGTTTGACTGGAAAAGCAATGGACCCAAAGCAGCAAACAATGAGATGAGTCTGAGCCAATTACGGCTGTTCTTTAGCCTGCGGAAAACACTCCTTTTTCAAGCGTCCTCTGCAATCATTAGTGGCTGCGTGACCAATGGATCACCAATGAGAAGCGAGAAGAAGCCTGCAAAGAGGTTTCTAAAATGTGTTTATGTCATTATTTCCTTTTTCAAGCCTGGCTGTGCCCCCACCCTGCCCTGCCCGCAGGCCCGGCGCCAGAGGCCTGCGCTGCCCACGGAGGAGGTGGACCGCAGAGCTGGAGGCCGTCCCTGTGTGTCCTTCGTGTCCCTGCGCGTCACATGTCCACTCGTGGCTATGTTGCTGCCTGCGTACAGAGCTGTTCACCACTGAACAAAGCAGCCTGGTTTAAAACAACACATGTAACTGAAACTGAGGATGAAATTTAGAAAGTACACGAAAAACATCCTTTACAAAAAGCGTGTCCTTTCCTCTACGCTTTATAAATATCTATAGCTGGTGGTTTTGCTTTAGTGAGCGAATGGTTTAAAGGTGTCACCCTGCACCGTGAACAAAAGAATAAAATTCTTGGTGGCTCACCCAGTTTCCGATGACTGACACCTGGCTGGCCTGTGCAGGGTCTTGCTGGGGCCAGAGGGCGGCTGTGGTGAGCGGCCCCAGACTCCCACCCCCACCAGCTCCTCTCTCTGGCCCCTCTCGCTGGCCCCAGCCGCTGGGGCTCCAGCCAAGTCCCAGGGCCGCCGGTTCCCTCCATCCTCCCCTCTGCACTACAGCTCCCCTCCCGCCAGATCCTCCGCTCCATCAGGAAGCATGATCCAGAGTTTTTCCAAGCATGAGTGTCTTCAAGCACACACACCTGCTGGTCCCATGCACCTGTGCCCTGCGGAGTCTGCAGAAGCTGCTTCTGGGAAGGGCGGCTGACAACCAATCACCAAAAGCTGATTCACCAACGGGGCAAAAAGCCACGTTACTTAGAATGTATTTGATTTGCCTGATTATGAAGTGCATAGCCAGGTCTTCGGTGCTCTGAGCACTTCAGTCAGTACCCCGCCCTCAGCACGAGGGTGCGGGGCTTCCTGTGTCTCCCCGTTTGCGGGTCCCTCCGATGGTGGTGGAAACGGGGGAGCAGAGGGTTCGGCGTGTCAGAGGCTCCGAGGGATATGACACTGTCCAACGCGCGCTGATTTGCCACTGGAAGCCTCTGCAACGATCCCGCTCAATGCAACATGCTGCAGGCTTTCCAGTTGGTTAAAAAAACACAGTATTGGTGTATGGGTAAATCTTGAAAAGAAGAAATGGCTGAAAAATATTTAAATATTCCTGGAGAAATAAAATTATTGAGATAAAGAAGAAACCACTATAGCTCGAAGTGTTGAAATGTTGGAGCTTTGATTACGTTGATAAAAACAGATACCCAAATACACTCAAGGAGAAAACTTTCACATGGACACGCAAAGCTGGGGTACCCCAGGTTGGATTCCCAGCCAGGGCACATAACCAGGTTGCAAGCCAGGTCTCCAGCCAGGTCCCCAGCTGGAGACAGGTGAAAGGTAACCATGCATTGATGTCTCTCTCCCTTCTCCTCTCTCTAAAAAATAATACATAAAATCTTTTTAAAAAAATGCAGGGCAGCCTTGGTGGGTGGCACAGTGGGTAAGGCACCGGCTTGTGAACCAAAAGTCGCAGGTTCAATTCCCAGCCAGGGCACATAACCAGGGTGCAAGCCAGGTCTCCAGCCAGGTCCCTAGCTGGAAGCAGGTGAAAGGCAACCATATATGGATGTCTCTGCCTCTCTGCCTCTCCCCCTTCCCCTCTCTCTGAAAATAATAAATAAAAATATTAAAAATTAAAAATAAAGAAAACACCAATCAAATAGACTGCAGGTCTGATTACACTCTCGCCATAAGGACATTCAAAAATACCTCATAACATGAAATAATTTGCAAGAACTCTTCCACTGAGCTCTACCGATGCCTAACAATTGAATTGATTTAGAAAAAAAAGACAACTGCATACTCATTGCTCAGTGAGCTTGGATATATTTCAAGACTTTATTCCATATGTGAGACTGGGTTTCAATATCAAGAGAAGTAAGTAGACTCCTGGCCAACAATTAATCTCTAACAAATATTAAGTTTAGGAATGATTATACATTTAGACTATATTTCTTAATAAATTTCCTCACATAAATTGTCCCTAATCTATAAACCAATTTTAAATAAAATCCATCATGCTGGGCAGGCGTTTTACATCTTACTCTATTTATTGCGCCATTTCTCATCCGAAACCTTTTAGCTGTGATGCTGTTCCACAGCCGAGTGTCTCATTAGAGTGGCAAAGATGAAGTCATTACAGTGACTGCAGGGGGAGCGCCGTCCAGAGCTCTTGGCTGCAGCGACCTCTGGCTCCCGACTCCGTCTAGGTGCATCCAACGGAGCGAACGAGACGTTCACGGCGGACAGCTCGGTCACAGAGGCTTGTGCTGGAGGAACGAACAACTTCTAACTTAACTGGGACCACGGCTTCCCGAGGTGGGAGCCGCTCCCTCCGGCTCTTGGCTCCCGGCTGTTCTGCGCCCCGGACACGTGCTCCTGCAGCCACGCGCTCTCCTCTTGCAATCAGGGTCGACAAACGCTCTTCTCAAAACAGCCTCGCTGTATTTTAACGCTGTGAACACTGAGAGGAGCCCCCCCCATTTCTTCCTGTCCCCAAAGCTTCACTTTCTACCCTGGGCACTGTCCACCCAGAGGGGCCGCAGCCATGACGGGTACGGTGGTCAGACAGGCCGGGCCCCTCGTCCGTGACACGGGCAGAGCATCGCAAGGCCCGGAGAACAGAGGCCTACAGGCGATGAGGAGGAGCGGCCCTTGCAGAAGGATCCCCCGGCGGGCTCTTCCTCATCAGTGTGAGTCTAAAGAAGCGTCAGCCCAGGAAAATGTTTGAACAAGTTGCTCTGGCTCCTGTCGTCTTGTGTTGGCAGAAGCTGGTGCTGGGAAGTCGCTGAGAGCCGGGCCAAGGGCCCCATCCGACGGCTCACCCGCTTCCTTGTCAAAAGACCCCTCCTCTCCCCACACACACGCCACTTCACGTAACGGCAGGACAGACGGAAGGAACCGCACCTACGGACATGCCCGCCTCGAGTCTGGCAGGGCCCAAGGGGGCAGGGAGAGGGATGGTACCCTTGGGTCTCTTGGTACTGTTTCTTTTTCAGCATAAATTCCTTCTTTAATTCGTAGTCTTTTCTAAAACACTGTAGGCTCTACACAGCTTGGAAAACCTTACTTTTCCTGCCCACTTTTCTGGATTAAGAAAAATAAAAGGGCTCTAAGGACAGGACTCAGTCAAGTGTTTGACTTCCCCATTATTAAAAACGCAGTGATGGCAGCGGTTATTCTCAATTACCCATTTCACTGTTCCAGGGCACCCTCAGAAACCTCTGCGCGTGGGCAAGGCAGCCTCCATTTTGTGCTCCACGCTGTGTCACATTCGTGTGGCCCTACAAGGACAATCCTTGAACAGGCCATTGAAGCTTGGACGCTTGCCATGTGTTTCCAATCAGCCTTTGTTCACAATTTTTGAGTGAGTGTTCATTTTTCTAAAGGCGGTTTTGATGAGTGGAAATCCTGGTCAAGGTCAACACGAAATAAAGAAGATCATTTTGATCTGGAGAAGAAGAAAAGCCCGTGTCCAGGCTGGTTCTCAATGTGTCCGCAAGGTCAAGCCAAACCTTCAGACGTGAGTCTCCCGTCTTTAACCCCGTGACAGGAGAGGCCATCCTTCTTCCCTGCCGATTTCATATCCAACAGGAAACAGGGAAGCAGTTCCACCTCACAGTTTTACGCACAAGAGGCCGCTCTCCATTATCACATGCAAATTTTAAACAGGGTTAAAGAACTGTTAGAACTATAAATAAATTCCCCAAAACCACCACCAAAAAATTAGGTTACTACGATTAAGACCCATGAAAAGCATTGGGCTTGTTGCAGACATCTTTCTCCAGACAAAAAAAAAAAAAAACGTTACATTTTAAAAACCACCCAGGTGGCTAAGTCAGTCCCAGTCCTCCTTCCTGTGCCTAACGAGCACCTGTCACAGCTCCAGCAGACCCCATGCTGCTCCATCAAAATCGTCGGCCACACGTGATTCTTTTTCTTTTTTCTTCCCAACTAAGGAACACTGTGCAACTTACAGATCTTTATAAATCCCTGGAAAATTAACTTGAGCCCTTGTCCATGTTCTACTTTAGAACTCTTCCTCACAGCCAAATCAATACCGGCCACAGCACTGCCACACGGTAACTGGCAGACGGTCAGCAGTGTGACGTGTGTGTGTGCACATGTGCGCACATTTATAGTAATACACTAATCTTTAGAACAATAATAATACAGCATTTAAGACTCCTGAGTATTCATCAGTGTTCCCGCTCGTGTTCTAAGCACTCTTCACATATCAACTTGTCACACGAAGTGAGGACTAGAAGCCACACCCCTGTTCACAGACCAGACCCCCAAGCTGAGGCAGGTGGCAGGTGGTGACATGGGCTTCTGCCCCCAGCAGCCTGGTGAGCTGGACCCCCTTCCTCGGCCACAGCTCAGCCGGGAAGCGCCTTGCATCCGTGCAACATGTAACCCGCCACACTCTGCTGTGCTGCCTTTAGACAGTGCAGCAGTCTGTTCTCCCTCTTCATTTGTTTTACATTTTTCACTTACGGAGCACATTTTTCAATGAGAAATATCCTAAAATTGCACATTTCTGGTTTCCTTTATCAACCAGAAGATCGGCCACACCCAACTCCCCTAATGCCTGGCAGGAGCTGACTCCTGGCCATGGGCTGTGGCTCTCCCACTGCCCATGTCTGACGGCGCGTCTCACCAGCCACCCGGCTGACATGGGACCCACCGTGCAAACACACCCGTGCGGTAACAGGGGGACCTTACAGGCCTCCCCCAGTTTGTCTTCTGTCCACTGCTTACAAGCTCCTGTTTGCTTTTTCTCTAAGTCTCTCTTTTTCTTCAATACAAAACAGATTTACCAATAGTGCTTCACGTGGAGTGTTACAGAACAATTAAGGAAGATAATCCATGAAAAGAACTCAGCTTAGAGTTCAATAATGATTGGTTATTGCTCTTCCTATTAGGAACCAGGCGAGGTTAGTGAAAACAGGTCACGTCCGCCACCTGGAGCTCCCGGGACGGGCTGAGGACGAGAGGAGCAGCATGATGTCGGCCACACTGGGAGTGGAGCCAGGAAACACACGTGTGCAACATTGGGGTGGCATGTCTCCCAGACAGCAGCACTTGCCTGGGACAGCGCCAGATAAGGGTCTGCTCCAGGGGGTCAAGACACACCTGGGGCTGAAATGTTGCATTGCACTGAGATGCTGAATTGCAATTTTTGTAATTGCGCCATCATCCCTGGGCTTGGGAAAGGCTCCCATGATGTCCCTCCTCAGAGCACCGTGCAGGGTATTCACCTCCCCATTAGAGCCATTCCTGGGGTCACCAGCCTACTCTAGGCCTGCAGAACCCTGTGAAAGGGGTATTAATGAACTGCTTTGCCTGGAATCTGTCACCAAATTCAACCCAATGGCAAACTGTTAACAGCACCAATAAATATTCTAGAAACATCACTTCAGGCATCATCTTTGTTTGTAGCATTTTGCCTTGACATTCTGTTGCCCACAGAATAAAGTCTGAATATCGATGGGGCTGATGTCGTACCACGGGTGCCTGTCTAACCTCAGACCCTGGTTTCCCCAGAGCTCTGTCCATTTCTGCCTCCCAGGCTGCCCTCCCTCCCCAGCGTCCACCAACCTTCTGTGCCCGACATGCACACACGTGTTCACATCCAACTTAGCCAGGCCCTATGCAGCCGTGTGCTAAAGCCAGGAACTAGCTTAGTCCATGGTTTACACTGGGGTCCAAAGCACGTTTCTCTAAAGGGGTCGGGAGTGAGTATATCAGGCCTCCCAGTCTGTCTGTCTGGCCACCCCAGCCCTGGGGTGCCACCCCACCAGGCAGCAAGCTCAGAAATGGGGGGTTGCATCCCAATAACACTGTTATGGATGCAGGAGTTTAAATTCCTTCAGTATCTACAGGTCATACAATTTATTCTTCTGATGTTTCTCAACCACTTAAAAATGTAAAAAATGTTCTTAGGTCATGGACTATACAGAAACAAGCTGGGGGCCACCACGGATGCTAGTTTGCATCTGTGTTAAAAGCACTCCCGTTGCTGGTCCACCACTTTCCTTTCCTCCATCTTCGTGAAGTATGAGGCCTGTCTTGAAAGTATTGAGCCAATGTCAATATAACTGAAACAGTATGGCCGATACTTTCGGGACAGACCTTGTCTACCTCGCACTTTGCAACGTGAAGGTCGCTGACCTTATGTGAGAAGTCCATTGAGTTTGGACACATTTCTGCAAATGAGTGGCCACTGCACAGATCGAGATATGAAACATTTCCAATACCTTAAAAGGCTTGTAAAGGACACTCACAAAAATCTATCTTCTGTTTTAAAAGCAGCTTCTCTGCTTTCAATAGTCCTGGATAAAAGAAAGGGGACAATGGGCCCGGACTTCCTACATTCTACAGTCGTGTGGTTTTACATGACTCCTTAGGTGCAACACAGAAGAACGTCTGCATGAGACACCTGGGTGACAGGGTCTGGAAACGCCCCTGGCACGATGCATGTCCACTTGCCCGGCCGCCTGTGCTTACCTGAGCCAAGGTGAGCGTGGCTTGCCGGCAGGCGCCGCACCGCACCCGCAGCTTCCCGGGCTGCACGCTCCGACATGGGCCCTTGCAGAACACGTAGAAGCTGCTGTAGGCCGGTCTACCTGCAGGCAAAATCAAAAGGCAGAGGAAAGAGCCAGTCAGTGCAGAATCCAGACTCAGACCACGTTTAGAATCAGTTTCTCAGGAGCATTTTGAAATGTTAACACAATGAATCTTCCAATGAGGATGCAACAATTTAATTTGGAAAGTCCAAGTGCTCGTGGGAAGGCACTCCTTCCTCCCAACAGCCTATGAGCAGGCCGAGACCGCTGGCCAAGCATGTGCTTCCCCCCGGGAAAGGAACAGCACCCTTGGTTGCGGAGCGTCAAACCCGGAAGGCCAGGAATGACGGGAAGCAACTGGGGATTCGGTGCTCCTGAATTCTAGTTCATGCTCCTGCGTAACATACACAGCTTCGAAGGATCCAGGTTTTTCCTCACAAAATCCTATCCATAGGGACGTGCCAGCCCCTCTCCTGACATGAATGTCATCCCAGTTTGGTGGGTTCCCCATGAGCGCTTTTCCATGCAGTCGGTCATACATGAAGAAGACATGAGTGTGGAGGGCCTCCCAGACCCGTGCATAAATAAGTAGGTGCCTTGCATTTCTTTATAGTTCTCCACCTTGCAACTGCCATTCAAATGACAGTTTCAAGAGTAAAATCTGGACAAAGAATCAGTAGTTAAACCCCTCTTACCATGTCTGTCAAATGTTACCACACAGGAACAATATCATTCCCTAAAGGAGGGGAGTCTTTCTAAATGGTGTCACACCTCCATGACTGCAAAGAACTAACTTTATTCAGAAGCACTTAGCAGTAAAATAACTGCCTTTCTGCATTTCTAAAATTACTAAGTACTTCTTTTAATTTTTAACTTCTTGCTGGGTAGGAGTGACATGAGGTCATGGCACCAATTTTGTTTAAACGTTTACTATGATCATCAAGAATGTCTAGAAATAATAGATAGCAAGTGAAAACCTTTAACTGCAAAATGCAGTTTATTGAAAAAATATATATATATAAATAATGAACAAAAATCAGTCTGATGCAGCTCCATTTATTTTACTAACTTATAACCAGACTGTGTATAGAAACATTCAATTGTCATTTGTTCAGCCATCCTTAGTAATATTGTAGGTGATGATGCTTTGTAAAATACAAACCACAATCGAAATGTCTGGTTTCATATTTTTATTATTTATTGGCACTATATTTCATAATCATTAGGACCAGAGATTAGTATTTGGCTTCTGGTTTCCCACATGAAAGGGTGACTACACATACACCTTTGTAGGATAAGAAACTATGATTTTCTGCCCTGGCTGGTGTAGCACAGTGGGTAAGGTGCCGGCCTGTGAACCCAAAGGTCGCAGGTTCGATTCCCCAGCCAGAGCACATAACGAGGTTGCAAACCAGGTCTCCAGTCAGGTCTGTGGCTGGAGGCAGGTGAAAAGCAACCATACATGGATGTCTCTCTCCCTCTCTGCCTCTCTCCCTTCCCCTCTTTCTAAAAATAATGAAATAAAATCTTAAAAAAAAAAGAAAAAAAGAAAGAAACTATGCTTTTCTGACGCTTCCTTGCAACTTTCAGGCCTTAACGTACAAGGTGTTCAAGGAAGAGACGGACCAGCTATTAAGGTTATAGAAATTACCCAAAACACGACTGACTGAGGGATCCTAAGAACTGTAGCCATGTCAACGTGCAGTGAGCGTGATGAGGAGGAAGAACCCTCTACAGTTAAATCGTTTATCGAGCTTCACCCTTTTGATAACCTGCTATAAAGGCTAAACAACAGGAACAGGAGGAAGAAGAGGAACGGGCAATGGAAGCACTCACAACGGGGAGCCAAGAATGCAGGACACACTGTCCAAAGAACCACCAGCAGCACCTTCAGAAGCGGCCCCCTCAGACCCACAGAGGCCTTTGCAACATTGTTCCTACTAACACATCAGGGCAGAATCTGAAGGCTGGGGAGCCCTTCCCCGCCTTCCCCACCCAGGTCCTCAGGAAGTTCGTCAGAAAACTGCAGCGGCCCGTGGCACGGACCCCCGGAGCGAGCGCCGCCCGGGCACTGACCGTTGGTCAGAGGAAGATCAAGGCCAGGCCAGGCTTGGCTGCGGCCAGCAGCTTTCAAGCCTCTGGTTCTACTTGGCCCACGGTCGGGACTTCTCGCAAATCCCGAGATGGGTTTCTCTGCGTGTCTTCCCGCCTGTTTGGCTACGGAACTCCGTTTAAAGCTGGCAGGCTACCACGTCAGGCTGAGGCTGGGTGTGCACAGGACGGGAAGAGCACCCACCCTGATGGTGACCTTTGGCGCGGTGTCCCCAGGGGCCTGCCTGAGGGTCTACGGCACAGACCCTCGAGTGTGGAGCCATGACCCCAAGAGCGAGTCCAAGGTCCAGCAGACTTCTCTGCAGTCACCGGCTTCTCCAGTCAAGGACGTGAAGCCCCTCTGACTGCTGCTGGGGTCTTCAAGTCCCTTCTCCCCTAACCGGCTCTTCCATGTGGTCAACCCTGCCCTCCGCAAATGACCCAAGGAGCCTGTGTTTGCAGGTTTCCCTTTTCGTGGTAAGTTTTCAAGACTAAAGGAACATTTCGAAATGTTTTCAAATGACATCCTGCAATGTAATTTACCCATTACGAACACTTTGCATAGTTCAGTGCACCACCTCGTACACAAATATACACACATGCTGTACATATTTTTCTCTGAATCATCTGTAATAAAGTTGTTGATACTATTAGTATCACCCCTAACGCCTTAAACACCTTAAAATATGCCTCCTCCCCCCAGATAGAACCACAGAGCTTTTTGAGAGCTTTGATGTTCCCGTACCCTCGTTGCAGATGAGCCAGTACTCCAAGCACACCCCACGGGACCTGCAGCCGCACCAGCCGTTAAAGGCACTGAGCCCAAACCGGGGTTCCCTAGTCCTAAGCGAGGCTGAGCTAGGCCAAGGGGAGCATGTCCACCCCGCTCCAGGGTTCTACCGCCTCTGAAGGCAGGAACTACAGGGCGTAGCTCACGCCAAACTGATCTGGCCTCAGAAGCCTTCCTTGTATGGAGACCTCTGTGGAATGGCATGTTGCAGAACGAAAACAGTAATAATAATAAAGGAAGGCTTCCACCCACTGTGTGGACTTGATCTTTGAGAGCCAGGCTGCTCACGTTTATGAACAAATCAGCTTTATCCAGAGCCATCCGACAGTGACTCCCCTCCCTCCCCCCGATGCCCCCGTGAGTTTGCATAACATGATGCCATGAGCTAGGGGCCGAGTCTACTGGTGATGTAAGGATGCTACAAAGCCAAGTATATTCATTTCACTCTGAAGTTCTTTTCTTCCTGATGGAGGTTAAAAGCAGAGCTAATGAGGAGGATCCTTTCAAGTGTGAGTCACTGGCATTCGAAGCATCTATAGGCAGCCTCCTGCCCCAGGCTTTGCAATCTTATCACGATCTTTCACTTTTCGCTCCCACTTTGGCTAACACAGTCCTCAGTGAAGCCTCCTCTTTTCCGTATTCTTCCTGTCGGCTCCGAGATCACCAAAAGCATGAACAGCATTCACAACCCATCGAGGAAAGCCCCTATTTAAAAATAACGTATATGATCTGCTTTGACTTTTTAAAGGCCAGCGTAATCTATCTGTACAGTTTTCATTTGTCTTGGATGTATTTTAAATACTGTGCTTAAGGCCTGAAGACATTGTTTTAGTGAGACAAATGGACACTTCAGGAAAGGCTTTCTGATTCTGATGAGAACTTTGCACAGACCTCAGAAGTTTCTCATCGCTGCTGGTCACAGTCAAGGGTGCTGGGGTGCCTCGCTCCCAGGGGGAGGGGGACACTTGGCAGGGGCTACCTGCTGTGTTCCCACCCCCTTATCCAGCCTGGCTGGCACCTGTGAGCTCACGACGGACAGCCCTGACCCTGCACAGAATCTTCTCCCCTGCATTTGCCACAAAAATGCCACGTAATATAGTTCTTGCTATTACATTTCTGGGTGGTGGTCACCCTTCCATCTGCATTTCTTTACCTTTGCTGGAACGTAAGTATAAACTTACGGGCCAGGTGCGCAATAAACATACACCGATGGGACAGGTCTGGGCCCGTCCATCCTTGCCCAGCCCATTCTCCCTCCCACTGACCTGAAGCTGTCCGTCAGTTCTAGTTTGAACGGTAGGTACTGAGTGAGTCTGGGGCTGTCCCCATGAAACCCGCCTCTCCTGTGTGGCACGCTGCTTTGGATCAGCAAAGGGATAAGGATCATGTCCACTCTGATTGATGCAAACTTCTGAATGGAAAATTCCGCCTCGTATCCATTACCCACCTGTCCCACCTCCTGAACTGCCCCGACCTGCATGCAAGCAGCGCACCCGCTCCGCATCCAGATGCCTGGTGCGGGTCCTTGGCTCAAGTAAACACCAAATTCACACATGCTAAGTCTATCAAGTCTCCCCTCTTCTAAAGGATGTGAAAGTTGTACGTATGGTAACGTGAGGGCAAGGTTTATAAAACACAGCATGTTGCTCTGACATCAAATATTTAAAACATCTTTCCAACAACCAAATACACCAGGCTAACTTCACACATCCTTCCAATGAATGGGTTTGAAATCAATAACATTCACATAATCTTAAGAAAAATCACAGAAATGGTTAGCATACTTTAAAATGTTTACATACTACTTTGGATAACTAAGTGTTCAGTTGCAAAAATTGAACTCTGAAAATGTCCAAGTGGAACTACTCTAAAGCGGCCAGTCCTCACACATGAACATTGATTTTAACGCTTACCTGGCAGGGTCTTACACCCACTGAACCCCGCTACACTACCTGTGCCTGTAACAAGCCGTAGTTCACCCCTGGGAAGCTAATGCTGTATTCACAGAGCTCCCAGTTACACCACCATCCACCCAGGGTACGCACCTTTAACACCTATTTAGCGCTCCCTCAGGAGACTACCCTGAAAAGTTGTAACTTAATTCTCAACTTTTGTGCTAGGGTTTTTAATTAATGCATCTGGTGAGGGGAAAACTGCTGATTACAGCTAATGCCTTCGCCTGGATTTTTGGTGCTGCCAATCTGTTTCTAAGATTCACTGTGAAAATGGTGCCTGAGCCCCCCACGCCAGGAAGGAACTGCCAGGTGAAGTATGATCTGAAGGTTCGCTCTAATTAAATAAGCAGGCCAACGGCCAACCCGATCAATTCGGCTGCTTATCCTGCCCAGAAACGGGCACCTGCGGGGAGAGCTGGGGTGGGCACCTGAGTCCCAGCTCTTCCAAACCAGGGCAAAGGTCCACAGCTTGAAATTGGACGGAAGCAATGACAGATGCTGCAGGTAAGCATATGCAGGTTCTTCTTTTGTTGTTTGTTCTTTAAGATTTTATTATTTTCAGAGAGAAGGGCAGGGTGGGAGGAAGAATGGGGGAGAAAATCCATGTACGGTTGCTTTCACCTGCCTCCAGCTAGGGACCTGGCTTAAGACCTGGCTTGCAACCTGGTTCTGTGCCCTAGCTGGGAATTGAACCAGCGACCTTTGGGTTCACAGGCCAGCGCCTGTCCAGTGTGTGTAAGTTTTTCACAGGAAATCCTCAGGTCTGAAGCGGATGAGTCCAGGTCAAACCCCAGCTCTACTGTGTCACAGTGGGTCAATCCGTTGACTCTCCGATGCCTGTTTTCTCCTCTGCGTAATAGAGATGCTAATAGTACTTAACTCATAGGCTAAGTGAGGCCCTAAAACAAACGAGGTGAGGCACTCGGCACTCTGGTCAGTGGTGCATGGTCAATACATGTCAGCTGTTCCCACTTCCCATCAAAATACATAGACCCTGAGTTCACCCAAGTCCTCACACCTGTGGTCTCCACAGCCAACCTGCTTTGATCAAATCTGACTATCTTAACTAACCATCTAAGTTTTGGGAAATAGCTACGATGTAATTATTTTTAAAACTGCCTCAAACCCAGCCAAACCCTTTACGGTACTATTTAATAAGGTTGTGGAACATAAGCCATGCTGCAAAGTCCTGACACTGATTTCAAGTTCCCTGGAATTCTAGTTACTGTCCACGAGTCGCATCTTTATCATTGTCCAGGAGATAAAGATGGATCACAAGAAAACTAGGCATGGAAGTAGTAAGCAATTGGGTGGGTCCAGTTTGGGGGCTAACGTTTTTAAGCTGGGGAATGCACTTATAAATAGTGTTTCCAAAGTCAAAACTGCTTTTCACCGTGTGGTTGTAAATGATGCAGAAGACGATGAAAGAATGGATCCCAAAACGTCCCCAGGGGATGGCTGACTTGCTTATGCCGGTGTTTCCTCCTCTTGAAAAGACACGCTGGGTCACAACTGCGTGACCAAGGAAACCCGCTCCTGAGGGGCTGCACGGCTGGGCTGAGATGGGAGCATGGGGTTTCCTGGTCAGGGTACGTACTTGCCCCGCAGCCGCATGACGGACTCCGACGGCGCTTCATGGACGGCAGGAGATGGACTCGACCGTGGCCAGGGCGGAACTGAACACCACTTGGCGAGGCCGGATCTTTGCCAGTGACCACGCACGGCTCCCGCCTCAGCCTCCCCCCGTTCAATCAGCACCGTGTCCTGGACATGCCTTGGGCGGGGCATGGCGCAGGCGGCAGCCGGCACGGAGGTGGGTGAACGCGCTTCCTATCCGCCAGCACAGCCGTGTTGCACCATGGCTTGGTGCTCCTTGTCACCTTGTCGTGGCCTGAGGATCGACAGAATTTCTCACTTATTTCTACAGACCTGATGCCTTTCATGCTGTTCTAAAAATAACTTCAAAATCTTAAGTATTCTAAGTATTAGCAACCAGGAAATGAACACTCAGGACCATAGCAACAAGGTGCGACCCTCCCCACGCCCAGTCTTCATCCATTTCATCTGTAGGAGCCAAGCTAGTTTATAAAAACCACGTCACCCAGCCCTGGCTGGTGGCTCAGGGGATTGGCACTGGCTGGTGAACCCAAAGGTCACTGGTTCAATTCCCAGCCAGGGCCCATGACCAGACTGCAAGCCAGGTCTCCAGCCAGGTCTGTGGATGGAGGCAGGTGAAAGACAACCATACATGATGTCTTTCTCCCTGTCTGCCTCTCTCCTTCCCCTTCTAAAAATAATAAAATCTTAAAAAAAAAAAATGTCATTCAAATATGGTATTTCCAATCTTCACAGCTACCATGAAATAGCCTCTTGCCCATTCTGGGGTATTAAGTACCCCATTTTGCCTGTACAAATGGTTAAGACTGAATTTACAATCTTAATAAATCTGATCTTTCCCAGTACTAACTTCAAAGAGTCCTTGATGGTAATTAGGATTGATACAATCACTGCTCCTTATTAAACATGGGAAGAATGATTTTTCTTCAGTGACACTGTAGTTAGAAATGCCCGGTGATGTCACGATGCCGAGTGCAAGGACGCAAGGACGGCCCTGCTCTGAATCCGGGCTGAGAGGATGTCAGTGACGGTGCTTCCCCCGCAGCCTCTTGGTCAGAGAAAACCGTGCTGAAGAGGTGCCCTTTCCACTCCCATTCAACCCAGCCCTGGACACTTCGATGACGATTCTGACAGCGACATTTCCTACAACTGTTACTCATGAGAGAAGCCATTTCTTCTCTCTGCCTTTGGAAGGTAGGTCCTTCTGCAATGCCACGGCCTGATGGCCCACCTGCACACCAGGCATCAGGCGTCAGGTGCGTCCGCAGGCAGGTACACACAGAGGGTCCTGGAGAGCTTCCCCTCCTTCCCGCCCCTCCTCTCCTCTGGCCTGGAGTGGCTCCCTGCGGCTCACCGGCCTCCATTCTCTGCAGAGCCCACCAGCAACCCAGGCTGCTTTCCAAGCCGTTTTCCTAAAGCAAATCCCCTCGGGGCTCCCCATCTCCTCTCAGACCAGAGGCCAGCTCCCTGGTGGAGCAGCAGCTCCGTTGTCCGCACACCGGCCTCCCCTCTCGGCGGTCAGGCTGCGCGCAAGTTTTCTCACCCGGCTCCCCGCAACGGGTCCTGTGCTGCTGGCCACGTGGCTGCCGAGCTCGGAGATCCGCTGCTGCAGCCCAGGGACGGATTTTTGAATCTTAGTGACAGTCATTTGTTTTCATGCAAATAGCACTTTGGCCACAAGGAGGGAGCACTCTTTGGTTACTACCGTAGAATTCTGTCCAGCAAATAACAGCTCCTTTACCAAGACACAGACAAGCCCAAAGACGTCCAGTTTGCCGGGCCCTGGGGGCAGGGGGCAGAGGAATCCCTTACCTTCTCAAGTGCCCTTGGTATTGATCATAATATCTGACCATGTGCCTTTCTCACTAATGGATTAAATCACGTATTTTATGTGTTTATTTGATATTTGCTTGAAAGTCATTATTTTACTTTCTGTACATTGTCCTTGAGCATTAGTCTACTTTGAAGGAAAGACAATTGTGAAAGGTCTAGCAGGACCTGTGTCTGGGTAGTAAATATTCATCTTATTCTTCCCCTTTACCCATACATCATCAAAAAATGCATCACTTCAACCTATTCCTACATGTCCAAATTTCCCTTCCCCAGTCTTTTGGAGCCCAGATAGGCCACCTCCTCCAGGAAGTCTTACTTGATTCATCTATGAACACATTGTTGGCCAGTCATGAAAAAACTCGTGTTCTCAAGGCTAAATATTGTTGACCAATATAACAAGTTAGCTTGTGTTTCCACTCGCATTAGCTTTTGCTATGATGTTGCCCATCAACAATGTGTTAAATGTAAGTTCTCTGCCCCAAATTCCCATCGCATTTTATTTAGATTTTTCACCAGGTACTTAAATCACTATCTATTCCACCTTAGCCCACAGATGTGTTTATCATTCCTGTCAGACTTAAGATACTTGAGGATGGACACTGCATTGTACTGCATTTTGCCTGTGTCAGTGCATAGAGTAAATCATGGCAAATATGTGGAGGAAGACAAGCATCCGGACTGGGGACAGTCACTGTGGTACAAGAGCATCTTCAGGATGGCAAAAGATAAAATCACAATAAAATGACCCTCAAACAACTTAATCACTGTGACAATATAATGAGAAATGTTCTAGACCCATTAACATGACATGCAGGTTGATAATTATTTTTGCAAGGTTGGGATTCTGAAACAAATGTTTCCCGGCTTCTGTTATTTGGCCATGCTAAATAAATGTTAACTATAAATTGGTTGTAAATCTTCATTTAACTGCATCGTGGTAAGGAAGGCCACGTTACAATACCCATGTTTGTGTCAGCATTAACAAAATGAAGAGTCTTACTTTAATAGCATCAGGACTATTGAAATGATTGTTTATTCTATAAAACGGGCTTTGCATGTGAGAATGACGCCGTTGGTGTTCAACAGTGACTCTATGTGCAAGGCCGAAAAAGCTGAGGGTGACAAACTGGCCTTTCTGGACTCCAAGTGGACAGGACAGCCTCACCCCAGTGGCAGAAGTCACTATTTACAAGGTGCCCTGGTCCGAAAGGCACGTCTGTTCTACTGACCAGACTTTCCAAAGTGGTTGAAGGATCTGATTTCAGAACAGTCCCATTAAAACCCAATTTGCCTGACTAGCAGGCAAGGACTGTGGACCTAGTTCTGATCGGCAAACGGACCCTCAGTCCTCCAGGAACTCCACGGTCACCTCTGCCGGAAGGAGGGCTGTCCTGCAGCTGGGGAGCATGCCAGATGCCCACTGAGTGACACAGCCGGCGCGTCAACACGGAACGATGCACCCAGTCCGCGTCACTGTAATTGCGGGAGTCAGCAAAATCTGGCTTGAAAATAAAGCTCTTCTTTCGGCTCTGTAGTTCAACCTTGCGCAGATCATGTTGAGGGATAAAATAAGAACTCTGGGAGAAAGGAATGCTCCAGTGACTTCAGAAGCTTCTAATATGGGGCAGTGATCATCTTGACGTCGGGACGGCACCAGGGAAAGCCTCCGACAGGCTCCTGGGTGGGTAAGTGGATACAGCCGTTGACGGGAGAGGCCGAGGGCGTGGCAGACGGAGCAGTCAGAGAAGGTCCACAGAGCCCACCAGCAGACAGACGACGCAGAAGGAAGGGGGAGGAGCCCAGCGCAGGACGAAGACGAGACGCAGACTCGAGGAAAGCCATCCCAACGGGACCCACATTGGGAGAGCTTGTTCCATGGGTCACATGCGCCGGTCCTGGGACCCCCACGCGGCCACGCGAAGGGGCTTTCAGCGCTCCACGCAGCCTCCGCCTGGCACCTGAAGCAGCGGCCAGCAGCCCCCGCCGGCTCCCGCGTGTCCTTCATTCCCTGCCTGCCTGCGCCTCAGGGGGGCGGCGGGTGCAGAGCAGCCTGAGCTCCGTTCTCATTCCCGTGCCTTCCCTTAGCGCTGCGTTACTCAGACTTGGTCTCCTCATGTTAACAAAGCCTGTTCATAAATAAACCAGTTAGAGGAGTATTTAAACTTCCCTGCAAAAGAAGAATGACAATCATATGAAGAACAGCGGTTTGCGTGTCGTTGAGTCTGTAAACACCTCCATGTGACTCGAGCCGGGGAGTCCACCCTGGGGTGACAGGCCAGCCTTCCGGGACTGGCTGGGAGAGCCAGAACCACCGGTCTGCGGTGCTTTCCCAGTGTGGGCAGCTGTGAGTCACCCGGTGGGGGGCGTGCCCCTTGCTCCAGGAGAGAAGGCGGCTTCGGTGGGAGCAGAACGCCTGCACCGGAGGCCGAAGAGGACCGTGCTCAGAGCACCTGCGTGGCTGGGTCCTCCTGCGTGGGTGAGGGGGACACGTCTCCATCCTTCCCCCCTCCATCACAGAGTGGCTGTGGGGGCACCTCCACCCCTGGGGACCGGACACCAGGTGTTGAGCACCTGCTGGTACGTGCGACTGAGGTTTGCGTCTGTTTCGTGAGTTTTACCGGTGATCACTCTGAGTTTCAGAGACGCGAGCTCCCGGCAGCTACGGCGCCTTGGTCCATGCAGTGGTTGGATTGAAACTGTCTCACTGTGACCCGGTGGCCCCTGTCCCTTTGGCCACGTTTACGCCAGCTTTCTGAAGTTAGATCGGACGCTGGCAAGGCAGTCTCTCTCAAAGTAAAATCAAACGCCCGAACTGGGAGGGGCCAGCCTTCACCTCTGACGGATTCAGTGTTGGATTCAGAAATAACTGGATTCCAATAGCAGTTGGGTGATAAACAGCCGCAGGGTTTGGGACAAGTATTTAAATCTTTCCAAGTCTCAGTTTCTCTATAACATGAACATGATGCATGCCTCAGGTAATGGCTGAGAGCAATAAATGGAAGTATTTACTGCCTGGTGTGTGTTTCCAACTCTCCTGGGAAGGATGGTCAGGCATGAGGCCAGCAAGGGCAGGTGCAGAAAAATAAACTCTTTACATAAAGGTTAAAAAGTGACTCCACCAATCAAGGGTAAAAAGTCTATGGGGCTCAGACCACCAGAGGCAACGGGTCCAGAGGGGAGCCGCCCTTGGGGAGAACCAGTCCAGAGGCCCCAGGTACTGAAACGTGAACCCGTTCCAAGTCACAGACCTCAGCAGGGATGTCAGAAGGTCAGGCTCAGGCACGGAGACCCTGGAGTCCCAACAAATGCCAAATGTCAAGTGCCATCGTTCAGCCTTGTCTTGAGTGAAGGGTGCTGTGAGAATGTACTTAGAAGAGCATCTCCTCCTAAATTATCCTGTACTGTCGTGGCCAGCTGCCCTTTCCACTGTTGGTGTTTATTCCCAAGGAGTTGAATGAGTCAAGGGAGAGAGGAACCTGCCGAATCGAAAATCTTCCCTCATTATGTGAGAACACCCTGGGTGGAAATATTTGTTCCTGCAGGCCCACTTTCTATTTTTAGAGTCTCAGGTACAAATAATGCATATTCCGCCTGGTTTCTTCCCAAGGTGTTTGTTTATGGAGTGGGGAGTTCTTTCTTTCCTTTGTTCCTTCTCCTCTTCCTCCCTGCAGGGCCCAGCACAGCCTCCTGCATTTGCTGAAGACACTGAGTTGGCAGCCTGGTGCCACAGACCTTCACTGGGGTTGTTTATCATGTTGCATCACGTCTTCCTTTGACAGTACCTTGGCGGATGAAATTGAACAGCAAAGAATAGTAAGTTCCTGAGGCCCTGGTTTCTGACTTTGACTCCTTCCTTTAACCAAAGCCACTGAACTCTTCAAACAAGCCTGGCTCATTGGGTTGTTCTGGATTTCGCTTAGATTTGGAGAGGCGATGGGAACCCCAGCAGGGCCCAAGGCCCGGGACAGCCTCCGCGTGGCGCCACAGTGCAGGGCAAGAGCTAACACAGCCGCTCCCAAGTTTTCAGTCGAATTTCTGTCTCACAAACCGCAGCGTGATGCAGGCGACGTGAGCCTGGCGTTACTGCGTTGCTGAAATTAAGGGGATTGCCAACACATAAAACTCACAGTGCAAGACAGAAAATGCCCAGGTCTTGCTGCCCTGGACTTGGAAATGTTAATAGAGGAAGCCCAGAAAGTTCTTAAAGGGATATTAACAAAAGCAGATTAAGGGGAAATTATGAAACAACAAGTATTTGCTTTCCCATTTTCAGATCTCAGAAAGTCATACACTCCATAAAAAGAAAGCATTTTCAGAGGAATGGAAAGAATGTGGAAGGCACAGAGAATACAGGTACTGACTCCCTGACACATTCCCTTACCTAACTGTGTTAACCGTTTCTTTCCTGAGCTGCAGGCTGGCTGTCAGGAGGAGACCCACAGGCTAACAGAGTAGGTTTTATGGAGGTGTTTTATTTATTTATTATTTTTTTAAAGATTTTATTATTTTTAGAGAGAGAGGCAGGGAAAGGGACAGAGAGGGAGAGAGACATCCATGTGTGGTTGCCTTTCACCTGCCCCCAGCTACAGACCTGGCTGGAGACCTGGCTTGCAACCTGATTATGTGTCCTGGCTTGGGATTGAACCAGCGACCTTTGGGTTCGCAGGCCAGTGCCTTATCCACTGTGCCACCAGCCAGGGTTGGAGGTGTTTTAGAGTCAAAGAAACTTTGGCTTGAACTCCAACCTTTCAGTTCTATAACCCCGGGCAATATGGATGGCAGGATTCCACGGTGGTCCCCAAGATCTGGGCTCCAGGTACCCATGTGCTGTACAACCCTCTCCCCGACCAGTGTTGGGAAGACCTCTGAGAAGGGTCGGCTGCCACCCCCATTATTTCATCAGGTGGCACAAGTGAAGGAATTGTTCGATACACAGAAGGGCTCGATTAATGGGTGGTGAGGTGCCCTGGGTGAGCCTGGCCTAGTCCGGGGACACCCTTGTAAGGGACTCAGGTCTTCTCTGAAGGAAGAGATGGCACCTTCTGCGAGTGTCTGTGAGGGGCCCATGGCAGGGCTCTGCAGGGCCTCTGGGAGCCGACTGCCTGCCAAGCAGGGACCTCCAGCCCACGCGGCAGGACCTGGCTTCCGCTAACAGCCAAGCGAGGTGGAAAAGGACCTGGAACCCCAGGCCCTGGCACCTTGGCCACCGCTGGAGCAAGGTCACTCAGTGTCCCTGAACTTTCCCTTCCTCATCTTGAAGTGAAAGGACTGACCTCACAGGTTTGGAAACTGAAAAATAAACACATGCATTCATTCGTATTTGTACGTATAACTTAAGATTAGTCCCAGAGACCCATATGCTACGTACAAACTACATTGAGAAGACAGACATATGGGCACACAACTGAAGAGTGGGAAACACCGATCCAGAAGAGAACCTTAAGTAGGAGTTACGGTGCTTCAATAACAAGAAAAATAAACCAGGCAAAACTGGGCAGATGAGGAAGGAGAACCAATGGCGAGAGGGAGACCCAGGACCCAGGACACGGAGGAGGGAGGACCCCCCTTTAAGGCCATGCTGGGCCCTCCTACTGCCTCTTGACCAGGGTGGGCCCCGACCTCCCCCGTGGCCCTGTGATAGGGACAAGACAGTGCAAGTGACGCCAGTGGTCACAAGCTGCAGGGCCACTTGGGGCAAGTCACAGGAACTTGGGGGAGGTTCTGGGGGGAGTCTGTGAAGAAGCACAGAAAGAGTGATGTTAGCAGATGGAAAACGCTAACATGTACAAGACTGACTTGCGTCTGGTCTCTCCTGGCAGGCTCCCTGCTGATCCCTGGGCTCTCGCCAGTCAGTCCTTCCCATCAAGAACTGATCATCCATGTGTCCGTGGGGGGGAGGCTGTCCATTATTCTCCGTAGATGACAAACGTCAGTAATGATGGCCGTGGAACACATTCTCAGTGCCAATGTAAATTTTCATTTAACAATCTGACACTTACAAGTTATGAGTTATTAAAATGGAAAGCAAAAACATGCAGGGGAAAGCTTTTTTTTTTTTTTAATCCATTGATCTCTCCTTTTGCTGAAAGTTAACTCAAAGTTTCCAAATTCATGCCTGATCATAGGTAAACTGACTGAAGTTATAAATATCTTCAAAGAGCTATTCAAAGCTTATGAAAGCCCTTTTTCAATGAGGTGAAGACATGAAAAGCAGCTCTGCTTCAGTGCCTAGGACAGCCCGGGCTGTATTGTTCGTACCAGTTTACAAACATCCTATCCCGTCTTCTTGACAGACTTCCTACCACACGTGGTCTGGTCCTTCAAGCCTTCTGGCTCTAAGAGGCTGAGGCTGAACACTGGATCCGCAGGCCTGATGGGACTTGCACTTCAACTCGACATTTAAACACAGGGCACCCTATTGAGCTTGAAGGGTCACAGAACCTGGAGAGGCTCATTCCTCCTGTCACCACTCCTGTCACCTGTTACTCGCCACCCAACTCTGTGCCAGGACAGCCAACACCCAGTCTTTGAAGAGATGCTTTATAAAAATTCTACTCATTCCGCCTGGTAACTTTAAATCTCTGTTGTCGCTTTCGGGTTTTATTTCCATCCCGCAGAAATATTTGAAGGTAAGATAGCAGTTTCGGACATCTGCCTTCCCAATGCAAATAATTCCCCAGAATGACCATCTCGGGACTGCGACAGTGCTGTACGGGGTGGACCAGCCTCCTCAATAAATACGGAGGTAGCCCTCTTCTCTGGACCCGACCAATAAATTCTCTCTGTCTCTCTCTCCCTCTTCCTCGCTGCTTCTCTCCCCATCTCTGCTGTAGGTCACATTAGCTTCCCAGGAAAAGGCTTGAGGCCTGAGCTGCCAGGTACAATCTCCCCTTCACCCTCCATGCTGGTTTTCCTACTGGCCAGGAATTTCCACTGAAGCATTAATGTCCGTCATTGTTTATGGAGAAATTTTACTTCTGAATGGATAACTAATTCATGGCCCCAGTGTTCTGAGAAATAATCATATTTCAAACGGATTTCAAGCAGGCACAGCTATGCCGGATAGACGGACCCACTCTTGCAGCAGGAAGGAAGCAGTGAGGGGAACAGTTAGTGGTGGTGTTACACATTTTGCTAAAGTCCCACAGTGTTTGAAGATGAAGAACTGCCTTGATTTACGCCCAAAACTGCAAGAAGGTGATACAGGAGTTAATCCTGGAAACGTGAGGCAGACCATGCCAGCTGCCTTTCGGGTCTATATTGGGGACAGCTGAATATGAACATTAGTTTAGGTCACCTAAGAAAATAACAGTCCTGTACAAGGGATGGTCCTACGAAAGCCATTCTTGTGAGACAAGGCCATTCAATCAGTTAATATTAAACAGGCCAAGTTATTTATATTGTGAAATTAAGGTATTACCTTTCCATTCATAAATCAGACAACCTAATTCAATCACATTAACCGGTGTCCCAAATGATTAAATACATCCCAGACACAGAAGAAAAATGAACCAAAGCCATTTCCCGCAGAGCAGACTGGAGGGGAGAAAAAGGTGTGGTGCGCACAGGCTGCCCAGTACCCTGAACCCCCAGCTCCACCCAAAGCTGGGATGGGACTGCTGTGTGGATGGACACCTGTCGTGTCCCCTCGGCAGTCAGGACAGCAGAGTCACCCTCAGTCTCACAGAACACTGTGGACAGGGAGGTGTGTCCCCCTAGTCCCCAGGCAGGTTAGAGTCCCAGCCCCTGGAAACCCTTCTCTGAAGTGCTTTCCAAGGAGCCCCCGGGCTCACTGAAGGGAAAGGCAGCCTAGCCTCTCAGGGTGCAGGGAAGCGAGGGGCAGGGCCGTGGCTGCTCCTGGGCCAGGTCAGCCCGGCAGGGTCCCCATCCTTGTGGGCAGATTCCGGGCCTGAGTCTCGGTGTGTCTGCGGGACTGTGAGCTCCCCCTGGGGGGCGGGGAGCAGGTTCTCCCTGAAGGCCCCTGCCATGCTCCTCTTTGTAGCAACTCGTGGGCCTTGCTGGGGGCGTGGGCAGGAGAGGCCCCGCTGGTCAGTGGCTCCCCGTCCTCCTCCCTAGCCCCCACCCAGCTATTGAATGGTGGCCGGATGTCACCTCAAATGACCTCCCTTAGAACTGGTGGATTAATTGCCTTTCCTTCTGCACCCTGTCCACAGGCATGTAATGGGGCTGTAGTTTGGTATGAAACCATCGATTTGCTCCCAGGCCGAGTTAAACCAGCCATTTTGAATGTTTTACCATCAGCCGAGGCTCTGTGGGATTTCTTGTTCTCGCCGAGGGTTGAGATCACATGGGCCTTGGCATGTTTGTCAGAGGCCACCATCATCAGGTAAGGAAAAACGCCACCAACACATATTACATGCTTACACGTTACAGGACCTTTTGCAATTCGGTGTCTGCGTGAAAGGTGAGGTGTCAGCCACCGTCTTTAGAGATTGGGGTTAATTCAGAGGGGAATTTATGATACAGTTCATTAACGGAGAGATCGATGCTGCCGTTTCTATCTTAAAATCTCTGCCTGGGTCAAAAAGGAGTCGCAGGAAGTGACTCAGGAAAGGGGGAAATGTTTCTTCCGCACAAAGAGCTCCATTGGTGCTAACGCACAGCTGGACTGCTGCTTCCTTCCCTCCAGAACTCGGGAAGCATGCTCAGCATAAAGGGAGAAAAAGCTGTGATTAGACAACCATAAAATATTTTTTAATTCAACAAATTAATTTATACAAATCATTTGGCAAGACCCAGTACATGTGAAAAACAGTCGATGAACCCTGGTTGGTGTGTCTCAGTGAACTGAGCGCTGGCCTCCGAACCAAAGGGCCGCGGGTTGGATTCCCAGTCCAGACACAGGCCTGGGTTGCGGGCCAGGTCCCTAGTGGGGGCGAGTGAGCGGCAACCACACATGGATGTTTTTCTCCCTCTCTTCCCCTCTCTTGAAAAGTAAATTTAAAAATTATTTTAAAAAGCCAGTTAATGAAAGAATAACTCCAACAATGATCAAACAACCTGACCACAGAGGAAAAAATGATTTACAGTGCTGCGTCCTTTTTTTTTCTTTACATTGCAAAGGTTTCTTTGTTCGCAGTATCTCCAGTGGTCTGTTGCCGAGTTCCGCAGAGCACTGGTGCTTCTCGGAACAAGCGGCCGGAGGGGGACTTGCTTTACCCACAGATCATAAAGCGGCTAAAAGATCAGAATGAAGAAATGAACTGTCGTGTACATAAATCGCACCAGACTTGAAAGCGATCCTTTAAAACTGCAAAAAAAAAAAAAAAACCCAACATTGTAGAACCGCGCCACTGGGCTGGACCCAGTGAAAATCCTGTCCCGGGACAGCTCAGAACTGGCACAACGAGCTGCCACAGGAAGTGACCGAACCCAGTGTAGTGACTTCAGGTCAAGAAGACTCGGCTCTGGAGGCTGTTGGTTAGAGAGGTCATGACACAGCGTGAGGACAGTGAAAGTACAGAATATTGGACAAGCTGCAGGATCTATTTTTTATCTCTCCTCACCTTGCCAGGCACGTTTGGTTGGAAACAAAACTTGTTTAAGAGTTGCATCAAGGTCTAAACATGGTCACTTCGACTTCCCCTGCCCTAAACGCAAGCTACGCCATGATTTTCTCTGAACTTTGGATACTTCGCTACAGAAGTGCTTGCAGGGCAATAAAACGGGCTCGTGCCTGACGCTATCAGACATCACCGTGTGCTAGATTACACAACCCTGATGGACACAACGGCCCTGAACTTCAGCCTGTTCCCAATGACCCCAGTGAACTCCCGCACACGGCTCGGCTGGGTTTCCATCCATATGGATGATGACATTTTACCTGGTGTCAGGAAAGCAGAATTCTCTCTAGACGTAGTGAAAATGAAGATGAATTTCCTGGCCCTTTCGTTCCCCACAAGCCCCTGTAGAATGTGTCAGCCTGCAACACCCAAGTGCAGTCATTTATTTGTTTATTTATGCTATATCCCCGGGTCAGTTCTAACATGGAGGGTCACATTTCAAATCAAGAAGCTACAAAAAGGGTTTTGAAAATAAGGTAAGAAATTGCAGAAAAAGGGAAGAACCTAACAGTTGGATACACTATCACTCTGTGTTAAATTTAGCTTTGAGTTTCCCAGTCAGCACAAAACACGGGCACAAATGCACCCCGGGCCATAGGGTCTTGTCCCTGGCTGGTCCCCCACACCCCCTGCGGAGTGCAACATGCCCAAGGCACGCGCCCGGCTCTGCACCGCAAAGATGCCGTCCCCCAGCAGCGGCAGTGCTCGCCACGGCGGCGAAACTCGGGGTGCAGGCTGCCCTGCCCTTCCTGAAGCCAGAGCACTAAGCGGGACCCTCCCTGGAGCAGAGGAAAACACGCAAATTTTGATCAAGTCTTTATTTTCTAATTGGTTCTCTTCCTTGTTAAAAAAGAAAAAAAAAAAAAAAAAGCCCACCTAGGTACTGACCACTTAGGAGGAATATTTATGCAAATGATTACCTCCCTAATTTGTAAAGCTTTCTTAAACCACAACCAACTATTGATTAACCAAGAAATATCTTCTGGATTCACAAGTCTTTGCCCAATTAAACAAAGTGTTCACACCTGCACGTGCCTTCGCTCCGTGGTGGTGAACGTTTTGAGTTACACACAGGCAAAAATAACTGAAAGATGCTCTCCCCTCTCCACCCCGCCCAGGACACACCGGAGAACTGCAACCCACTTCAGTCTACATGAAAGAGCCTTAAAACAGTAAAGAACTTAGGTATGTTCACCAGAGTAATTATGCCACGTAAGGACAGCAACTCCCAAAGGGCTGCTGGCCTGATAGGAAAGGCGTTTCTCCTCCAAACGCACCTTGCAGTTCGCAGCCCCGGAGGAAGGCGGCCTTCCATCGGAGAGAAGTTTTCGGGGTCCACCCCATCATAGCGATTGCGACAAGCCACCCTGTGACCCTGTACACTGTGTCCCAGACAAGCTCAATGTATCATTTTACTGTTGAGGCTCCATTACGCGAGTGCCTTACAAAATCACATTTGCTGTTACTGGAAGTCAGGGGGTACAAAGCTCCGCATTCAGGACAGAGGAGTGGGGCGCATAGCACCCCGGAAGAAAGGGTTACTAAGAGGCCATGCGAACCCTTTCAGGACGTGTCAGCCAAGCTTGCTTAGGATGCCTCCAGGCTCGCAGAAGGAAAAAGGGAGAATGCTGTTCCAAATTAAGTAACAGGAAACAAGAAACAAAGACTACGAGTGGTTCAAGTGTAGGGGTGATTGAAACGTCTCCAGGGAAATTTTGGTTTCCTCATTGTCTGAAGTATTGGTACGGCAGGCACGTATTATCCAGGTCTCTGATCTACAGTAGGTGGGCTGTCTAAATGCGCCACCTTCAAAAGCTTTCAGCAGTAAGTTAGCTAGAGATCTACAACATGTGCAGGGTCGGCAGGGGTACTTCCGTAACCGCACTGCGGACATGGAGGGTGCTGAGGGTTAGACTAGTCCCAAATCCCACATCCCAGTTCTCAGGAAAAAGAATAAGCTAATTACTCAATGCAAACTAGGTATTGTTCCCTAGAGTAAGGCTTTATTTTCATCTTTCAAGAAATATCGATTTCCTCCAATCACCAAGGACTGCGAGCATAATTCATGAATACATCATCTCATCAATCCATCAGTAATTCGTAGTTCCGGGCTACAACAGCCAAACAGCTGAGAGAAAATACATTACAACCAGACAGCTCCCTCCGGACCAATTACTGTAAATCAAAGCGACGGTGAAGAGAAGCAGCTGCTCTTTCGGAATACGTGCCGGCGTGTATTTGACACCTGACTTCCTAACGCAGCAGCGTAGCAAGCAGGTGTGAGGGAAGGACCCGGCGGCGGATGCGGCGGTGCGGCACTAGCAGGGGCGTCTGTACATCCCACCAGCCACGTGCCCTGGGAATTTGGGGAGCGGTCCGGGCGGGTTGCTGACGCTGTCCCCCAGCCGGTGACAGCTCAGGTGCCATCGCGGTCCAGCGCTGGGACAGTGCAGTCACACAGCTAGGGATACACGGTGTGTTCTGTCATGGCCTGGAGCTAACCAGAAAGGGAAAGCTGTGGAAATGTGTCTGAAATAGCTTGGAAGCCCGGTTCCCCAAGCTGCATTTGAAAAAAAACGGAGAGACTGTACAACTTCTTGGCAAGTTCAAATCTTAAAGTTTCTCATTGGCTAATTTGGTGGTATTTCTAGGGCTGACACAGATTTCCCGTCAACTGGTATATTTTTTTCACATCAAATGCCAAGTTACAGAATTTGGGAAACTACTCCTCGGCTATTTTTCAAAACCGGAGATATTTGTTGAAAGCCTTAGGATGAGGTGGCTGGTCTTGCATCCAAGTGCGTGGGGATAGTGCTGAGTTTACAACGCAGGAAAGTTGAAGCAGTTTTCCATGAACACTTGAACCTAATTCAAAAACAAATGAAATTTGGAACCAAAGAACTTGGGGCAGGTCTTAGTCTCAACACCTTTTAACTATGGATCTTGAAATAAGAAATTTAGTCTTTACTGTCAGTTTCTGTATAAATGAAGAAATTATTATGTTCCTAATAAAAATCAAGTAAGATTAAGTATAAAAGTATCATAAGAAATTAAGTGTTAAGAAAAAATGTAATTATTCTATTGAGAGTGAAAAGAACGCATCTCTACAAGGGATGTACAATAATAGTTGGCAGGAGAAAAATATTGTTTTCTGTAACAGTTCACACCATAAATAGGACTACTTTAGCTTCCTTCTTGAAATAGTCAGAAAACCATCTGAAACGTGGAATTAGCAGAAAGAGACATGATTCATCTTTCCTCCCTTCCTATCTATGTATCGAATCAATCTATTAACTTCTCCGAAGTTCTTTGCACCAATTTAGAGCTCCGTGCTTCCCTACGACATACTTAGTTGAATAAAATGGTGACAACCTGTTTGTTTTATATTTGCAGGACAGTCAGAATTTTCCTGTTTGAAAGTCAAACTCCCGCCGTTTCGGAGAAGCCAGGTGAACCGCGTTCCGAGGGGTGAGCCGCCTGGGCTACGAGTCAAGGTGCATCCTTTCTCGGTTCCTGAGGTCGGTCCTCTGACTCTCCAGCCCGCTTCTCTGTGCGGCTCTCTCTTCTCTGCAACTTCAGGATGGTTGATGCCTGCGGTTTATGCGCCCTGCGTGGTCACGGTGGTCAGCAAACAGCTCTGCATGGGAATAGCTCTTGTCCACTGAATAACAGACAATGGGTGTTTGGGTCACGTTTGCTTATTTGGGTGCCTGTGACTTCAAGTTAAGTAAGAATGCTGGCCTCCTGGGAAGGCGCACGACCCCTGAGATCTAGACTGGGTGGCAGGTACGCCCTGAGCTCCAAGTCCCCTCGCTGGCTGTGTCCCGCTGTGCATGAGACGATTCCCTGTCACCCGGGGTTGTTAAGAGATGAAATTATCCATCTTGGAGTGAAGCACCTCTGTCCTGAATGGTTTAATACATGAAACACTCCCAGTGTTCGCAGAAACTAATCTGGATACTTTCAATGCCCCAAACCTTCAAGGAAAATATTCTCCTGAAGGAAGTGCTAGCTAGGATATAATGAAAACACTCAAGTTCAGACAATTAAGGAGACTTTTTAGACATCTAGATTATTTTAAATAATTTAGACATCTAGATTATTTTTAATAACTTGGACTTATGAAAAAACAAAAGCTATATATGTTTTCTCTGATATATCAGTATTAAATGTGATGAGATTTTTATATTTTATAAGAGAATTGGGTTAGATTTCCTATGAAGGGTATAGTTCACATCTATGTCCTGTGCTTCTCAGATTGGTTTATTTACTAAGGGATCTAACATTACACACATGTGATATTTAAGTTGATGAAAAATATACATTTGCATTTTATTAGACTGAATCAGAATTCTGGCACGTTTTAGCATGCCAGACAAAACACAAGTTCTTAGATCCTTATATAACTTTTAAAAATCTGGATTAATATTGAATTGGGTTGTTTTGTCACTACTCATTGGATGGTGGGATAATTTCTATTAAGACTGAACACAAAAGCATCGAGACATAAGCATAATTTTCAGTGTATATACTTGTGGTTCTTTAGGTCTACATGGTGTAGAATGGCTATATTTTTGGCTTATTTTAATGAAGAGTCTTAGCTTTGCTGCTTCAGAATCTGGGTCTAATTATATCGTTATAAACGATGTAATGTGTATTTATGACCTTGGCTAGTCTGTATGACGCAGTTCTCACCACCCAGTTTCCTCTGCAGAACTTGCCTGGTGGTGAAAAGTTAAAATTAGCTTGGGTACCTGAGACTAAACTAGCAGGAAAACACAGCTGTTGACCAAAGGCAAGAAGGTGACTCCCTTTTTCAAGAAAGAAGAGTGGGTTTTTCCCTAAACAAAGTGTCTGTCTGTTCCAGAGTAGGGAGAACGCAGGGGAAGGCAAACTCGCGCGAGCACGGGGGCTGCAGCACTTCCGAGGAAGGGCAACTTCACTTGTCTCCGCTGACGGCACCCATGTCTGCAAAGAAGCTACAAAACGCGTTGAAATCAGTTGCGCCGATTTACCTAGTTTTGATAGGCTCTTTGCAAGTCAATGTAACAGAAAAAGGCTCAAAAACCTAAGTCACTGAATGTCACATTCATGCAAAATTAGAGTCCCACTTTTGCCCGGTCAGGTTGCCCCCGCCTTCCCTCCCACCGGCCGGGTCTGCCTGGCCACCGCCCCTCCAGGCTCTCACCTGCTCTCGGGCCGGTCATTACAAAAGGTCCTCATTTGCGAATGAGCTCAGGCTTCCCTTAATCATCTCACCTCAACTACATTTCTTCCAAGTATGTTATTGTTGCTCTGAAGCAGTGACTGACCCTGAATTCTCTCCCAGGCACCAGGGACTTGAAGAAATGATGAAATCTCTGGCAGTTCCTTAGATCTTGCCTTCCAAAAATCAGATCTAAAATCTGGTTTTAATGAACATGTCAGAATAATTTCAAGATTTACTTTTCACTTTGCGATGCCCTTGCATCTCCCAGAGGGTCCCCGGAGCCAGCGTTTCTGACAAACAGACATGCGATGCTGTGCGGCTCCGAAGACCACGAGGGGCAGCAGGTCAGACCCGGGCTGGTCGCACTAAGCCCACAGCAGCCACTTCATACCATGGGGGTCCGCGGGGGCCTGAGGACTAGAAACACACTGGCACCTTTCCTCATAGAATTGTCCCGGTTTCCCAGCAGCAGCAAGTGTCAACTAAGGGCCCACCGGGCACCAGGCACTGTGCTAAACACCTGGGATTTAAAACAATTGTCCTAGCTGGAGAGATCTTCATTTCATGCACCAATCAAACGGGAGCCATCTGATTCTCTTTCTAAGCAGATGAATCATGGATTGGCTGGTCGCCTGAACTTTCTGATGAGTTGAATCGTCACATGCAGAAAGGATACATCAAGGTCACAAGTTCGATTCCAGTCAGGGCACATATAAGAATCAGTCCATGAATACATAAATAAGTATGTATGGAACAACAAGTTGATCTCTCTCTCTCCCCTAAAATCAATAAATTAAAAATACATATTTGCTAAAAATGGGAACAAATGCTTGTACCCTGCTGTGGAGCAGTTCCACCTGCAATCATTAACCGTTTCCCTACCTTGTGCCACACATGAGCGTGGAAGAGTTTAAGGGCTACGCTACGTAGGTTGAGTTAAACTTGCTGGTGGTATGATCCTGCACCCAGCACCACCCTGAGCCAGGGAGTGGGGGTACCAAGGTCCAAGACTCCCCTGCCATTGACAAAGCACGTCTTCAAATGTAAAGCAAACATGTGACAAGGACCTGCATGCACGGTGCATGCTGCAGAAGGGAAGGTGCAGCCCGTTCCCCTTTGGGAACGGTGTTCGGACTTCTGGGAATGGAATACAGAACTACTTCCCCTCTCTCAGATGCCCCCAAGACAGGCTGGCCGAACCCCCACCACTGTGCAGGACCGCCCTCTGTGTTTTCATTTCTATTGGAGGGGCCTGTTATAGAAAAAATGTCTTTGTCGGAGAAAAATTAAGTTCTTGGCAGACTCATAATGTATTTTTAATAATTTGATGTGATAGCAAATTTAAGTTGCTCTAGTATGACTGCCAAAATCTTGTCATTTCAGGGAAGGTTTACAGAAGAATTGCTCCTTAAATCTATTTAGTACAGAAGGAAAGTCACACCCTATGGCTTCAAGTCATTAGCGCACAGAATGCACATTTCCAAGTACTTGAGATGTGGTTTTGGATAAAATGAGAATTAAGGCTGAAGTTGATCATTTTATTTCATTAGCAAGCCTCTGTGACTGATTTGTATTTGTCAGGTGTTAACCAAGTTATAATCCTAGAATAATTTTTGTCTTGTAGTGCATTCAACCACTGGCAAAAAAAAAAAAAAAAATTGCTGGTAAGAAAATACCCTTTAATCATCACAATGTATGTATAATGTATATTCAGAGCTCACACTGTAAAAGCAATTTTATTCACTTTTAATAGCCTTTATTTATTAGAGCAGTTCTAGGTTCACAGCACCACTGAGCAAAAAGTCCTGCGGCTCCCACAGAACCCCCCTTCCCCAGCGAACACCCCGCCCCGCTCCATCAACACCCGCCTCCAGGGAGGTGCCGACCGCACACTGGTTGAGGGTACAATCCATAAGCCCACAATGACACACTCTCACTCCTCATCTGCAGTTCACAAAATGTATAACACCATCATCCACCACTATAGTATCGTACAGAATAGCATTTTTGTCCTAAAATAACTCTGTGCTTTGACTATTCTTCCTTTCCTCACCGCCCCCATCTCTGATCCCTGACCACCAATGGGTTTTTCACTCTCTCCATCGTTTCCTTTCCAGAATGTCAGGTTTGAATCACATAGTTTGTAGGCTTCTCAAGCTGCCTTCTTTCATTGAGTAACATGCTCTTAAATCTCCTTTGGGTCTTTTCATGGTTTGATAGCTCATTTGTTTTTAGCACTAAGATTTGATTGTCTGGATGGACCGCCGCTTATTATTAACTTACTGAAGGACATCATGGCTGCTTCCAAGTTTAGGCAATTACGGATACAGCTGCTGTAAATATCTGTGTGGAGATAATTCTGTACACATACATTTTCAGCTCATTGGAGTAACATGATCAAGGAACATGATTACTGTATTGTATGGTGAAACTATGTTTACTTTTGTAAGAAACTGTTCATCTGTCTTCTAAAGTGGCTGCACCATTTTTCACTCCCACCATCACTGACTGACTCTTCTTGTTGCTCCAGGTCCTTGTCAAAACTTGGTGTTGTCCATGTTTTGGATCTTGGCCAGCTGGACAGGTGTGTAGCGGTGGTGCGTTATTTACATTCGCAAATCCCTCATGACATATGCTATTGAGAATGGGATATCCTTATTTGCTATTTATATCTACTCTTTGGTAAGGTCTCTCTTAACATCTTTTGCCTATTTTTTTTATTGGGTTGCTCATTTCATTGTTGATTTTTACAAGTTCTTGTAAAATTTGAATAACAGTCTTTTATGAGATATGTCTTTTGCAAATACCTTCTCCCAGTTTGTGGCTTATCTTCTCATGAGCTTGACATCATCTCTCACAGGAAGAAATTATTCAATTTAATGAAGCCTAGCTTATTGTTGATTTATTTCACAGATCCTGCCTTGGTGTTGTATCTAGAAAGTTGCCACCATCCTCACAATCATCTAGGTTTCCTCCGATGTTGTATTTTAGGAGCTTTACAGTTTGTGCTTCACAGTTAAATATACAAGCCATTCTGTGTATTTCACGAGCAGTGTGAGGTCTGTGTCTATATTTAGTTATTCCTGCAGCATTGGTTGAAAGACTATCTGTTCTCCATTATACTGTCTTTTCTCCTTTGTCAGCAATCAGCTGACCATACTATGTGGGTCTGTTTCTGGGCTATGTTAATCCGTTCACCTCTTTGTCTATTCCTCCATCAGTGAACACGGGCTTGGTTAGTGTAGCTTTCTTGCATGTCTTAGCATACTGTTGTGCTCCTTTAGTACTATGTTGGCTGTTCAATTCTTGGTCCTTCGCCTTTCCCTGTAAACAACGTACCGACATCCACAAACTCACTTGCTGGGATTTTAACTGGAACTATTTAGGTAAAGTTGGGACCCACAGATGTACAGCTATAAAGCCCTGCAGGGAAGTGTTTCTCAGACTGGGGTCGGCCCCAAGATTCCTGGGCCTCTGCTTGATTGCAGATTCAGAATTTCTGGTCTGGAACCCATGTGAACAGGTAATTCTGCACACTGGAAAATTTCTGGTCTGGAATGCGCATGGGCAGGCACCACGGATAATTCTGTACACTAAAGAAAGGTTGTGAGTCACAGGTCTAGCAACTCGGGGCTGTTATTTTGTTCAAGGAAGGACTCATACATGCAGGTGTTGACCCACAGTCACCCCTAATTGCCCCATGCAGAATATGACATTCACGCAGACACTCAAAGTACCAAGGCATTTTTAAAAGGCAAAATCTTCTTTCCTCCAAATAATTTTAAATAAAGCATTTGTTCTAACAGGTAGATAAGCAGAAATTCTGATAAATGGCTTGCTGCATTTATAATTTTAAGTTCCTCAGTAAACATTTACCACCACTTTTCTGGGAGATTTTAGGGGCAATGCCAGCAAATTGGACAAGGGCACAGAAGAGCATAAACAAGAAAGTAACGCAGCAGGAAAGCCCTGAGCAGGACGGGATTCCTTCCATTCAGAAGATGAGGGGATGGCTCTTAGCACTTCCGTCTTCATGTGGAACTGGGATGAAGCAGCTCTTCTTTCTCGGCCTCCGCCAGATGCGGGAGCAGCAGCGCCTGGCCCCAGCACAGCAGGAAGGACCAGGGCAGCCTACCCTGCTCTGGGGGCCAGGGTGGGGGCGAGCAGCACCTGAGGAGGCCACCCCTGTCCCCGACCACCTGGCGCGCCGGCCACCGAAGCTGAGCCGTAGGAGCACAGAGGGGCGTCAGGATGGCGGCTGGATGGAGACCGCCTGCAGGCATGTCGCCGCCCTGCTGGGGCCTGTGCACGCTGGTGCTGGAGCCTTTTCCCAGCTGCGAAGTTCCCGGCCATTCTCTGAGCAAGCCGCCTCTCCCCTCAGGTCTTCATCCTCCTGCCGGATGGACGGGTTTCCTATCTCATTTATGTTCTGCCATGTGAGTCCCAAGTCCCAGTCTCTTAGAACTACTTTTACATTTAACCCATGTCACATCAGGGGCCATGGCCTCATAGCTGAGTGCCAGTTCACTGACCCTCCTTATTGTCCCAACTTGTTTTCACCCCCAACTGAGGACCTTTCAAATTCCAATAGCTGAAATTATGTGCTATTCCATAGCTACCTTTTTCTATGACGTCCATTTTAGATTTCATGTTTTCTATTATGCTTTAATTAAAACATAACACATATTTCTTGCATATTCTGTTTCAAAATGGTGTTTTATTTTCTCAAGTCTGGGAAGAACTGACCTTCAGGTGTATGGCACATGCTCACCTGCACTCAGGAAAATGTCCAGTCTGACTGGGCCGTTGACAACAGGGCCCTTCAGTGGACCTGTTTGGCCTGGGCGTCAGCGCCCGCCACCGGGGTGGCCCGAGGGTGCCTTCCTATCTGCTGTTCTGCTCAAAGCATCAGATGCAGATGCAGGACTGGGTCCGAAATTCATGCTAATTTCACGTTCAGGACCACATGGGACTGCAGAGGTTCAGATCACTTCATTGCCCCAGTTTCTTACATGTTCACCCTACTTCTCCTGGGTACTGTTCCATCTTTTCGGTGCCCCTGCAGTGGACGGGCAGCCCTGTCCCTCAGGAGCCCGACCTCAGGGCCCCCAGGACGGCAGCTCAGCCCGCAGGCCCTGGGCTTGTCCATCCCTTCTGTTCAACCCAGCTGCGCTGTTTCTACCTCCCCGTCCCTGGAAATAAGAGCTCCCTTTACCTATGATTTCTAAATTTGGCGAGGTTAGCAGAACACTTTCCCCATCATCTTAGGCCTCCTGCCTGCTGGGTCCGGAACCCTCTGACACCGTGGACACTGTCCTAGCCCAGTCCTGTCCATCTCCAATTATCGTATGTGGAGAGAATAAACGTCAAAAAGAATCCTGTTATACCGTCAATCATTTAGATTGGAGAATGAAAGACAGAAGAAAACAGTAATATTGTCAAAATGGCAAAGGGACCCCGTCCTTGCTGAGGAAAAGCGGTCCTGACGCTACAGCAGGTTGGCTCAAAGCCCCGAGTGACCGAACTGACCTCTCTCGTTCTCGGCCTGCCTTTCAAATGTCCTCTACATCGGAAACATCATCAACCAGAATGTTGTTTAGTTGAGAGGAGAAAGGCAAAAATGAGAGGGCGCATGTGCGCGAGCCTGTGTTTGACCCCGGCACCAAGTACCACACGTCCTGACCACCGCAGCCCCTGCACCAACAGCGACACGCTCTCCACCCGACACGCCTCCTGCACGTGGAAACCTGCACCACGAAGCACACACGCTCTCCCTCTAGCGATGGCCCCTGGCAGAGAGGACGCGTCAGGAAGGACAGAGGCGCAGGGAGTGTCCCCCCAGACAGGCTACCGCACAGCCGCTCGGCTGGCCGGAGGCAGGTCGTGTCTTACCTGGGTGTCCAGCTGGCGCGGCCTCCTTCCCGCTGTCCTTGTCCAGAATGGCAGCCAGGCCCACCGAGTCGGTCGGGAGGACGGAGCCGCTGAAGTCCACGCGGGTCAAGCTCTCAGGCTCTCTGAGGGAGGCCCCTGCAGCGCCGTGGGGCCTGTCCCTGCAGGGCGAGGTCACTTCCCGGCCTTCGCTCCCAGGTCTCAGCACGACATGCACGATGCTCTGCTGCTCCAGGTCGCAGCTCTAGGGGAGACAGAAGACAGATGGGCACCAAATGCTGGCAAGAGAAGCTGAACTTGATGCACTTCTAGAGCGGCCCAAGTCCATCTCCGCAGGACGTCTGCGGGCAGCCGTGGAGCGAGCAGGAGAGCAACGTGGGTGCTGGGCACGCCCGCCGGCCAGGAGAGCCACCAAACCCACCCACGTGCCCGTCCCACAGCAGCACCAGGCTATGCAGGAAGCTACAAAATGAGGGGCCGCGAGGGCACACCCACAAAACCCAAGGAGTGTTCCAAGAGACAAGCGCTCCCATAGACAGAGTGCCGACTGCTGCAGAGGCGCCCTGAAAGGTGGTGTTTGTTTAGGACTGGTCTCCCTCCCAAGTGGCAGGTCCCTGTCACTGCCAGCCTTACACGCAGGATTTCACCAGCAGCCAGTGGCCGCTGCCAGGGATAGGGCACTGGTCCCTAGAATTGAAGATGAACGTGCTCACGGCAGACTCCACGGACACCCATGTCACAGCAACATGTCGCTGCCCTGAGGGGGACCCAGGAGTCATGCCTGCTTCTTCCAGTGTCACAACCGAAATGTGGGACCATGCATAAAACTGTTCTACGTCTCCGTACAGATGTGTACAAACAGGGGACTTTAAAAACTCGGTAGAGTTCAAGTTAGAAGTCTGATTATGTGCTAGGACAAAAACCAGTCCACTTTCAATGAAGCCCCAGCTTTGGAACGTCCATTAGACAGAAGCCGCCCCTCCCGGGTGTGCCCTGCAGCACCCCCCCTCCCCGTCTTCACCCTACCTGTTGCCACACTCTCTCTTTTGGGGTATTTAAAGAACGCCCCTGCAACAATGGTTTTACAAGGAATAAATTCTGCCCCTACGCCACCAGCCAGCGCTGCCTGGCCCCCGCTGCCCCACTGCCAAGAGTGGCTGCTGCTCCACTCCTGGAGGTCACTGGGTGGCCCAGCCCTAAATGCCACTCCCTCCCGTGGGGCCCAAGAGACGGAGAAAAGGCTGGAAACCTGAGCTTCCACAGAACGGGTGCTGCGGGAACGAACACGGACGCGGAAGGGTGATGGGCTCCCTCTGCCCTGGGCAGCGGCGCTGATGGGTGACGTAGAACCAGGTGGTGGGAGGGGCACCCGCCTGTGACTTCCCCCAGCTACGGGGACTCTCCCGACAGGCTGGCCCGGAGCAGCAACCTCGGCCCATCCCAGGAACCCGCACACTGAGTCCATCAGACACCTCTGTTCCAGGTTTATGGGGGGTCTCTGCCGAGCCCCAGGGTCTGCATGCGCCTCTCTCCCGTTTCCCTTCCCCCACCCCACCAGGCCGCACGGTGACCTCCTTACCAGCGTCTCCGGATCCTGGGTGGTTGGTGCAGCTCCAAGATGACCCACCAATGACCCACGCCCTCCTACCCAGGGTGGGGAGACCTAGGGGTGCGAGCAAGTCGCTTCCCTGACTGGATTAAGTTATACAAAACAATGAGCTTTGAGAAAGGACAGGGCCAGGCCTGATCTAATCGGTGAGTCAGTCCTGGAAAGATACAGCCTCTCCCTGGGGAAAAGGTCTGAAGCACGAGACGGGCTCCACAGGGAACGCTCTGCAGTGCCGCCCAAGGACACGGAAGGGCCGCGTCCAGGATGCAGGTGGCCCCCTGATGCCCAGCAGGAGGTGAGGGGCCTCACCCACAGCCACGGCCACGCTCTGCCAGCACCTGGGCCTGGAGAAGGACCCTGGCTGCAGGGGGACCCGGCCACGGCCGGCACCGTGACGTCAGCTGCAGCAGGTCCTTCCCAAGGGGGCTCCATGTTCAGTCACGTCAGTTCCTCTCCTGGGCTCCTCCCAGGTGAAAGCAACTCCTCTCCTCTCCTCTCCTCTCCTCTGAATCCCGGTCCCCCGCAGCCAGGCTCCCCCAGGGGTGGGCAGGGCCTGGGGATTTTGGGGTGCCTGGTCTCACCACTCCACTTAGAGGGTCCCGAGAGCAGCCATGGGTGTGCTCCTCTCAACGTACCGCGTGCCTCGCACCAGGAGATGCGGAAAGCACGTCCAGAAACCAAAGAGGGGAGCGGCTGAGAGAAACGGGGATACCCCGCACACCACCATCACAGCCGAGCTCAACACCTAAGGGCTCCGTGGGGAGCCAGGCCCTGGGGAGGGCAGACCACGGGCTCAAAGCCGAACAACTGCGGCTTATCAGCCATACGGTTTTTGGCAAATGACCTCTCTTCTCCCAGCTTCAGTTCCTACACCCGTCCTAGGCCCTAACACTTCCAAGTCTGCGCTGCGCTGAAGGCTGAAGAAACTAAGAAAGTATCCTGGCAGCATCGGGCCACTGTCGAGCCAATCAAAAGTCTGCACGGCTGGAATTTCCGGGACAGCCCTCCTGCACAGAGCACAGACCCGATCCGCAGTAAACCCAAGTCCAGTGCTGCTCGTGTGTCACCATCACCGAGTTCTGGAAAGTAAAGGGCACGCGTCCCTCCTCACGCACAGACATCCACCAGCCGCTCACGCACACTAACGTCTTGGAAAATGAACCAAGAGGGCAAGGTAGGCGGGCGCTGTCGACGTGACACCTCCCTCTGAACGGGAAAATGACACGAGAAACACCCCTCTACCTCAGGCCCCACGACACACGCAGAATCTGAGCGAATTCTCATCGACAAAGACGGAAACCACCCGGTCACTGAGGTCTGTTGCAAAGCCAGGTTTTCCCCTGCTCAGAACTGCGTCACAGAGGGGACGGGGCCCGACTTCAGAGGTGACGGTGGTGAGCACAGTTCCGGGTCTCCGTCCGTGGTTCCAAGACCAGCAGTGGCGCAGCTCTGGGGCTCCCGTGGACGCGTGTGTCAGGAGCGGCCCCCGTGGGTGACGCGGGCCTCAGCACCAGGCCGGGGCCGCCCAAGCCACACGAAAGCCAGGCAGGCCCCGTGCTCCCGCTGCTCCCAAGCCCCCGACAGCACCCCATGCCGCGGCGGGCACAGAGGTGCTTCCCGGGGGGACAGCAGGTTCTCCAACGTGGTCTCAAACTTCCTCAGGACAGAGTCATGTCTCAGTTCCCCGTGTTGCCTCAGTAACTAGGGCACGGCGGGCAAAGGGGAAGCACATCCAGTTGGGTTTTGTTATAGCAACTCATGAGTTCGACAAGGAGGGCGTGGCGTCGTGGGTGCTGTGGGCACCAGGTGCTTCCTCGTCCTCCCGCAGGACAGCTGTCCCCGGGACTGGGGTCAGCGCCCGGTTTCCCTCCCCAGCCCCTCTGGCTGCAGACACCCCGGGACTCGCAAACTACCTCAGGGTATCTATGTAAGGTGTCTGCCCACCAATGAGCACTCTCAGCTGGTGGACCTAAAAATGGTCCCTTTGAGGACACAGTATTGGGGTTCCAGTATCTGAGATCTGGCCAACCAGCTAGAACACTGAAAAACAAACACAAGTTGAGGTATCTGCCGATGCTTCTTTCTCAGCCTGTTAACTTTTTAGAGCGTGCAAAAATAAGTTACTGTCACTCCAACAAAAGACTACCGATGACTGAAAAGTTACTGTAATACTTTTCCAAACACTTAAAGGTTAGGCAGACGATCCCTAAAAACAGCGTCCGGTTACTGACAGCGTCTTCACGTGCCACAATAATAGTTACATCGTTGTTATTAGAAGTAATAGATGTACAATGCATGCACAATACCCGTGGCTGCTAGCTCTACTCCAGACTGCACTACACGGCCTTTGGCTGGACCCATGGTTCAATGTTCCCACAGCCCTCCGAGGGAGGGGCTGTCACCACAGGGTGGTCCCGGGCAGGAAGGACCATGCCCAGCACAACAAAGCTATTTAAATCTGACTTGTTTTTACTGCCGTTCATTTCCAGACCAGCTGACACAGGTGAAGGTGAGCCGCGAGAAGCTGACAGCAGGTTCATCGTCACCAGGTGCTTAGTGCGGGGCTGGGATGGGGGCCCAGGCTGAGGGCTCCCCCGCGCTCTGCAGTGTGGCTGTTGAGAGGATGGGGTGGTGGCCGGGCAGACAGACAGGCACAGTCCCCGTCCCTGGTGAGGGGCAAGCCTTGGATGCGGCAATGGGTCCATCCAGGGCCTGAGGGGCGGCCACCGGGCCCTGGAAATCTGAAGTACACCAAAGGAATTTCAGGTGAATTCCCTTAAAAAAAATAAAGACAGGCTGAGTAAGAACCCCGGCCGTCACAGAGGACCCAGCGGCAGCGTGAGATGGCAAGAACGGGGTGTCAGCATTCAGGGGTGACAGCCCCCGTGCCCACTGGGCTCCCTCCTCGCACTTCTGGGAGTTTCTCTCTGTCACCACAGGGCCACCGTAGTCTCCCAGGTCTACAGGTCCATGTGGGGGCCTGTTCACGACCCCGACCCGCTGACCCGGTGAGGCCCAGGCCTCCTGCGGCAGCGGCCCCGGGGACAGAGTGACTCAGAGGTCAGTGCTCTCCCACGTGAGCACACAGGGGTCTCTGCAGCCGCGTCTTCCTCCCTGAGACCAGTGCTCTGTCTACGGCCTGGGTGGCCTCTCCCACTGAGCTCCCAGCACAGGGAAGCATGTTACCTAGAACCTTCCATTCCAGCCACGCACGGACCAACCTACACTCGGTACCAGGTTCTGCGCTCTTTAAACTAGGCTGAATTATCTTCAGTGTCTTCAATATTAGTCATTCATGTTCAGTTCCAAGTCTGTTCAAGGACATTTCATCAGATAAAATGCTCCAGTGATTTAATTTGGGAGGCTGTGATACTACCTATTGTGGGCTAACTTTTTATTTTCATCTGAATTTTAAGAGCACATGATTTTTTTCCCTAGAAAAGCAGTAATGACCAGCCAAGAAATAGCAGATGAAAGATTCCCTAATAGCCAGTGATGTTATCAGATTTTAATTTAAAAAAATTTCAACAGTAAGGAACTCTTAGATAATTTTGAATACTTTTAAAGCTACTTAAATTTTGTTTTTGCTGTTAAAAATTCAGAATTACTTGCTTCTTCTGAAAATAACTTTCAGCAAACAGATGTTTTGTAAGCCCATCAGAGTTTCCCATAGTGTATTTCCTATGTCAAAGTGTCGGCAAATGGCAATATTTTGGGGAATCAAACCAGTGACCCTATTTTACAGGCCGGTGCTCAACCCACAGAGCCCCAGCAGCCAGGGCTAAAGGTAGTTTTAAATGTGATGGTTAAGGATGTTTTTGTATGGTTACCACTAACAACGCAGTAACGTGGTTAAGGACCACCCGGGCTCAGGTGCTCAGTGAGGCAGAAGGACGGGAAAGGAACTGTTCCCATGTTTTTCTCTTCACCTCCACGGTGCACTATGGACACTAAATGTCGATTCATATTAATTGGATGAGAAGAAAACTTTTCCTTCCAACTGAGGTTTCACTTAAAAAAAAAAAAAAGACTTCTAAAAGATGAAACTTTGTGATTTACGCTTTGGATGGAGAGCCCATTTCTTATAACTGGTTTTCATTAGGATCAAAGATATTTTGCTAGACAGAGGCCGCGAAAGGCCCTCTCTGGCTGCCAAAGGCCGGCCGTACAATTCCTGAGGGAGGTTAATTAGCCCCACACTAACTAGCCGGTGCGGATCTCACCCCTGTGACCCCGCTGGGACTCCCACCGCAGGTCTGGGGCCATCCTGCTGCTCATTAAGCTCAAGGGAGCTCAACAGGGGGGCAGAGACCACAGAGGAATCGATCTCCCTTGGCGCATGGTCTGCCGTGGGGAGGATCAGCTGCGTGCACAGGTGACCGGGGCCTGGGATTCCGTCACCCACGTGCGCCCTTCCCCGAACACAAAGGGAAACGTGAATACTCCCGCGCCCGTTAAAACCGAGTGTCAGCCATGTTTCATGTTGTGATTTTTACTGGAACTGCCCTGCAGCATTGTTTCTTTTAATACTATTTTATGACCAGCTGTGCCAAATATCATCAACAATTAAAACAGACATGAATGTCTTTCACAAGTCACTGCAAATGCCTACTTACAGGCAGTACTCCTGTGGGCCGGGGTGGGCAGTTCACACGCACAGTCTCCTTGGGAATGGACGACAAAAGGAGGTGACTCACATAATTTTAATAGGCTTTACATGAGGCCTGCCTTCCTCCTGAAGACATTTTAGCCCCAAACAACTCAACCCTGGGGAGAAACATGTGAAGCCAGCCAACGGTCACCCCAAGCCTGTCACTTCACCCACCTCGTCTCTGTCACTGTGCTCGCCGCGTCCCCTGACTCCACAGCAACAGCTGCTGTTCCCAGAGATTTTGCTGGTAATGTGCAGACATGTGGCAAGGGGGTTATTTCCGACACAAGCCAACAAACAAAACCACTCAGGATAAAAACAGCTTCACCCCACTGCTGGGGTCCACTCCTCGCGTGGCCGGAAAGGACAGCCTGTCGCCGTTTGTCCCTCTGTTTCTGCCCTTCACTCCACTTGCCGAGGGAACCTGATGTCTTGGGAGACACCCCTCCCGGCTCACCTCCCCTCTCACCCTCCCTCCTTCCCGGCTCCCTGCTTGTCTCTGGTGAGCACAGGGACACTCCGGGTCCCTGCCCAGGCAGAAGTGGAAAGAAGTGAGTGGGCCCCTTGCTGGGGGACACCCAGGGCCCCGAGAACTGAGTAAGCCCAAGAAAGAAGCTGATTTGCTCGGACAAATCGGAGACAAATGCGTAGCCAACTTGGAACAGAGTGAGTTCTTTTCTTGTATTTCATACCCTTAAAGAGAAAGTTAGCAGGGGAAAGCTAGATGATCGTTTTGGGTCATTGACTGTTTTAAACAGATCCCTCCCCCTCAGAGAACATGCAAAACAAACAGAGCACTACCACTCAGGAGCACCAGGCAAGGAGGCCCTGGGTGGAGCAGCTGCTGTGTCCCTGCTCTCGCGGAGGCCAGCTGCTTGCAAGAGGACGCAGCCTCCACTCTCTCCCGGCCGCAGTCCACAGCCTCTTTGTCCCTGGTCCCCTCTCCCGGCCCGCAGTCCACAGCCTCTTTGTCCCTGGTCCCCTCTCCCGGCCTGCAGTCCACAGCCTCTTTGTCCCTGGTCCCCGGGCACCCGGGACCCCACAGGGTGGGGCAGGAGGGGGAAGCCCGGTCAAGCTGGTCGCCCTGAGGGAGAAACAAGAGCTGCCGGGCACTCGGTTTCCTCTTCTAACGCGACACCCTGTCTGTCAATTCCAGCTCCCAGTTTAAAGGGTGGATGTATGTCCGACATATTGTGCCCCCACCGCCCGCTTGTGTCCCCTGCAGGGACTCCTGCTCTCCGGGACACCGAGAGCCCCCTGTCCCCGTCCCACCTGCTCTCTGGGCGCAGGCAGCTGGCTGGACTTGCCCTCCGGACACTGCCTCTGACAGTGGCAGCTCGGGACCAACTCCCAGCCTCTGGCTATCGGGAGGGATAAAGGGCGATCACGTCTCCTGGGGCAGCTGTGGGTCCCAGTTCTTCCCTGGGGTCACCGTTCAGAAGTACAGCCCAAGGGTCACAGCTCTCGCGGAGAGGGAAACGGGAGAACGGAGGGGTGTGCTGGGCTGGGCCCATGACCAGGGACTTGCACCTTGGAACGCTGGCTGATAAATACTGGCTCTGACAAGAACATTTTCCAAAATGTAGCTAACCGGACGCCCTTTGCCACTGATGCCTGGAATGTCGCGTTGCGCAGGTCGCTCTGGGGCGCCAGGAGGGGACACTCCTCAGAGCCTCAGGCTCACCTCCAGGGGCCATAGGGAAACTGATAAAAATACTTCCCAGCTGGTGGCCCTCCCTCCAGATGCTAAAGCGGCCCACGCAAGGCACAGGCCTGCGGGGAATGGGTGTCAGCTGAAGGCACTTGCGGGCCCAGGGAGAGCAGACAGCAAGCTGCAGTCCCCTGTAACCAGCTTCCGGGGGCTGGGGACGCGGCCCCCACCTACCGAGTCCATTCGGTTGGGGAGGATCCCGCCCTGCCCAGAGCCCTGGTTTAAAGAAAAGCTCTCACCTCGCTTGCATTTCAATTTTTTCCAACTAAAGAAGTACAGTGGGTCACATAGTCAATATCTCCCCAAATGCACGTCTATCCAGAACCTCAGAATGTGAACCTACTTGGAAATAGGGTCTTTAGGGGTGTCTTCGTTCCGGACCTTGGGAAGAATTCGCCTGGAGGTAGGGCCCGCCCTAAGGCCAACCACTGGTGTGTTTGTACGAGGGGACACAGGGACCCACGGAGCAATGTGCCACATGCAAACGGGGGCAGCTAGGCAAGAAGGCCAGAGCCCCCAGGAGCTAGGAGAGGTCAGGATGCCGCCCCCCCACCCCCAAGCCTTCAGAGGAAGCAGGTTCTGTCGGCTCTCGAGGCAGAAAGCAAACTCGAACTTGAAATGCAAGCAGAAAAGAATGACTAGCTACATACCAAGTTGATAAAATAACTATACGTGCATATTAATTCAAGTAACTTCTGAACCCAGTATTCTGCTACTGGGTTTGTCAATGTTCCTAGGTCTTTCCTGAGCCTAGAAATAGGGTGTTTTTGTCCTTGTTTTAAAATAAAATGCAGCCTGAGGTCTGCCTGTGACTACCAATCCAAATTCAGCAGTAGAGAGTTTTTACATAATCTCTTCTACCTTTTATCTTCATCTTTTCTCTTGCTGAGACTCTTGGAAATGGAATCAGGAGGATGTCACATAATTAATCTCTTGTTTAGCCTGTATTAGAAGCAGGGCTATTCCAGGATGATGACTAATATAGTTTCAGATTCACTTGTTTTTGTTCTAGCTCTTTCTGCCTTGGACTACACATCAGAAAAGTGTAGTCCAATTACTGCGTTCTAAAACCTTTTGCAGGAGGGTGGCCGGGACTGCAACTGCACTGACATTCATCTGTTGCAGTTTACACTTCTTAGGGACTGCTTTTAAAAATGTTAATTATGCAAAATGTTTATCAATTTCTAAATTCAAATTTGAAAGCCATGAAATTATAGAAGTCTCTCTTCCATCCTTGTTTATTCTAGCTTATTTATTCTGTATTCCAAACGCTTGTCTCTAGATTTCTGATTTACCTTTCCACCGTATAACTTCTTTTTAAAGCTATAATTGATATACAGTATGAGTTTCAGGTGCACAACATGATGATTTAATATATATCGGAATGATCTCCACAGTAAGTCCATCACCATGCATACTTACAATGTGTTTTCTTATAACAAAGATTTAAGATGCACTCCTTTAAGCAACTTTCAAATATACAAATATATACAGAGCCACCATGCCGCATCTCACGTTCTCAGGACTTAATTATTTTATAACTAAAACTTTGGACCTTTACTACCTTAATCCATTTAGCTCAGCCTCTGGGAATCACCAGTCTGTTCTGTCTGAGTTTTGTTTGTTTTTAGATTCCACACGTGAGATCGTACATTACGTGTCTTTCTCAGTTGGACTTACGTCACTGAGCATAATGTTCTTTAGGTCCCTCCATGTCATCCCCAGTGGCTGCCTCGCCGTCCTTTTTTGGGACTAAATGATGCTCCATGTCAGATGCACATTTTCTTTATGCATTCACCCGTTCAGGGACATGAAGGCTGCTTTCCACACCTGGCTATTGTACGTAGCGCTGCCGTGAAGACAGGGGTGCAGGCATCATTTTAGGGTAGTCTTTTTTGGTTCCTTCAGATACGGCCCAAGGAGTGAAGTTTTGTTTCTGATTTTTGGGGAACCTTCCTACCGCGTTCCATGGTGGCTAAACCAGTTCACACTCCCTCCAAGGGTGCACGCAGTTCCCTCTCTCCACATTCTTTCCGGTACTTGTTACTTCTTGTTTTGTACAATGACCATTCTAACAGGTGCAAGGTGGAATAACAATTTTCATCATAAGCTAGGATGCGTGTCTGTATGTGTTATCTCCTTTCTTAGATAAATGACACCAAATTTTCACCATTTTTTCACATCATTCACCTTAGAATTCATTCCACTGTAGTATATTGAAGTATTCCTTTTTTCAGAACTATATAATAATCTCATGTGTGACTAAATCACAGTTTATTTAATAAATACCCCACTGGTGGACATTTGGACTGATTCTCATATTTCTTCCAGTACCTCAATGTCAGCATTGGCTCATGGAAGAGTCCAAGAAACATCAGTACTTCAACAGCAATGAGCCCAAATCTTGGATTCTAAAAATAGTTTCCCACTAAAATCAGCCAGGACTCCTGTCACCACGCCCCATGTAGAGAAAGCACAACCATGCCCAGAACACCGTGTGTGTGTGTGCATGCATGTGTGTGTGTGTGTGTGCGTGCATGTGTGTGTACATGCACATGCACAGAAAGCAAGAATGAGTTCAAATACACATGGGTCACACTGGCCAAGTTTAGGAAAAAATAATTGATTATAACATATGGAGTAAAGAAAAAACAATCTATAAGAAGACTGAAGAAGCCTTCGTGTGGGGGGTAAGAAAGGGCTTTTATAAAGAAGATAATGTAGGACACACAGGGAAAGGGTGATAGAATAAGACAATCACATCTGAAACCAGTCATACATAAAAACTAAATGTAATGTGTGATTCTTGATCGACCCCTTGGTTAAAGAGAATTTTAAACAAAGCTCTAATGGACAATTGGGAACACTGGGGGCATCTGAATAAGAACCGGGTAATAAATAGCATGGCACAGACATTAGATGTCTCGGGTGTGATGAGGTACTGTGTCTCCGTAGGAAGTGCCCTTTTGTTTGGTAGAGACAGACGAAGTGTTTAGGGGCAGGATGCCCACTGTCCACCTCACTGCCAGCTGCTGAAGGGACAGGGAGGAAGCGGGGCAGGAGGGAGGGAGGCAGGGGCAGAAAGCAGAAGTGGCGGAGTTGACAGGGGCATCTAGATAAAGGTCAGGTAGGTGTTCGTTACATGGCTGTTGCTGCTGTTTCCATTTGCAAGGTTGAAATCTTATTAAACAAAATGTGGGGGTACCGTATTTTCCTGCTCAGACCCCACATGGAAACTACCCATTAAAAACAAAAACTGGTATTACTACAACACTTGGAGAAGAAAACTCTGGATTTTAGACTATTTTTCACTACGTGGTCCAACCAGCTCAGACACCTCACTTAGACACGGGCTGTAAAGGAGTCTCTCAAGCACTGGAAGACGGATGGATACAGTTGGTCACTGCAACCGTAGTTAAAAAGGAAACAACTGAATATCCATCCGCACGGGGCTGGCTGGCCTGCATACATCCAACTCAGCATTTGCTGCAATTCCAGAAGTGCTCACACAGAAAAACTGCTCGTCCATCTTTAATAAAAATAACAAGTTGCAAAAATAGTATATTTACTATTTTTTGTGCCCATTTAGCTACACAATGTATATAATTATGTATGTGCATTAAAATTATTGAGCTTCTTCCTCTTCATTAACAATTTTTATACACGGACTACTGGTCTGCTTCTAGCTCTCTCTTACGATCCTGACATCAGAAATTTTTAGAAAGATGTATTAAGGACAAAATGAAAATGATTAAGGGTGACATAGCTTAGACATAAATGTATATTCCAACCAAGACGATTCCTGGCTTGTCACTAGGTATGCGTCTCAGAATTTAAACAAAAATCAGATATCAACAATAGCTGGTTTTCATGTGGTATTTAGCAGTGTTTCACATGAGTACCAGAATAAATACTATTTTCAGAAAAAAAAAACCAAAACTTAGTACACATACCAAGTTGTGATTACTTCTGAAGAATGGAATGGGTTGTAAGAGAGAGGAATTTGAAAATTTTACTTTATGTACTTCCAAAATTTCAAAAATGTACACTTTGTTATCAAATACTTTGATCATTTTCGAACATCTATTAAAATATTTGCAAGTAAGGTCCTGGCTGACGACACAGTGGATAAGGTGAACCCAAAGGTCACTGGTTGGATTCCCAGCCAGGGCACATAACCAGGTTGCAGGGCAGGCTTCCAGCCAGGTCCCCAGCTGGAGGCAGGTGAAAGGCAATCAGACATTGATTGATGTCTCTCCCCCGCTCTGTCTCCCTCCCTTCCCCTCTGTCTAAAAATAATAAATAAAATCTTTAAAAAATATTTTCAAGTAAAGTATACATTTAATCCCTAACACCCTTTCTTTTTTGGGTTGTTTTTGTTTCTTGCAGAAAATACTGTACTTACTTATTCTCTGTTTTTTCTTCCTGTTTGGCAATATGCTGAAATCGCATCAGGTTTTTGGAATGTAAATAAACAAGCATTCTAGAGCTTACTGGGCACAATGACGCCAGCTAGTGAAATTAAATGTAGCAAGTGAGGAGAAGTTTCCTTTCTAAACAACCTTGTACAGAATGACAGGTTGGAAGTGAGGCTTTATGCGATTGATTTGCTGGCTAATGGTCGAATCCAATGCCTTTCATAACTTTGATGGTCTTTTTCCTGTTTTTGTTTTAGGTTATCTTTACAGCTGTCAGCCTTGACCTTCATGCTTCTTTCTCTGAAATCAGTCACCCTTGGGCTGTCTTCTTCAGTTGCCTGGCGCGTGAACCATTTTCACATGATGTGAAGCCCACTATTGTTACACGTGGAATGCCAAATCTAGTAATGCTTATCATTTAGGGTCATCACAACTGAGCAGACACCTCAAGCTTCTAACCCATTTCTTCCAGAGACAAAACACCAGGTCCTCAGGGGGTGAGAAGAGGCCTAGCAAGTTGACGGTGTAGTTTGAAGGGTTGCTGTGACAACACCAGATCTTTGAGAAAGGCCATGACAAGGCATTCATTAGGAAATTCAATTCTTTTCCAGCAGTGAAAGTTTTTTTAGTTCTTCAAATATCTAGCCAAGTAACTGGCTTTTAAAGTGACCTCATCTTAAAGTTCACAACAACTCTGACATAAACACTGCCGAGGAGAAAACCGAAGTCCCAGAGATGAATGGAATGCCCGCAGATAAGTAACAGCATTTGAAAACAGGTCTATCTTGTTCTGAAACACTCTTGACTATTCTTTCCTCAGTGAAAAATGAGAATTATAGTGGAGACACCTGCTATGGTGAACACATCTGAATCTGGCTCCACGCCGAAAGCCATGATGAAGGTAGCGTTCTGATGCACACAGGACGGCCTCGGAAGACTGTTGGGTCTACTGGTCCAGGCTTCGCAAACTCCGAGAAGTAAGAAGACAATAGGCGTGAAGCGCAGTGTTGTAACCCAGGCCTGGTGGACGAGCCAGGGAGACAGAGAAGTGCAGGAGCCCGAGATCACGCGTCGCTACACACCGCCCAGGGGGTTTGCGAACAGCATCATTTTGGCTCACGGGGCCACCATGGCTTCCCTGGTGAGAGTGATGCCCAGGCAGGCGGCGTCTGCCCAGCGGAGAGTGAACGCCAGCGCTTGGCACTCGCGCGGAACTGCACACGAGTCTAGTGGAAGGTCTGAAGGCGCAGGTCCCTCGTGCTCTGTTGCTGTTGTCCACCTTCCCACGCAGGCCCTCGGAGCTCACTTTGCTGGCGCTGCGGCGAGGGCCAGCGGTGCCCCTTCTGAGGCCACTGGACGGAGGGAGGAGGGGCCTGCTATCCATGGGGCTGGAAGAGCTAGGGTGCTGGGCCGGGCAATGGGGCGGCCTTCCCCGAGGCGGTGGCTCTTGGGGGGTCGTCTCAACAGCACACGCTTGCTGGGTCCCGAATCTGGGGCCCAAGAGCCCCAAACCAAGGAGTGGGTGGGGCAGGTTCTTCGGAGGCTGCGGAGGGGCTGCCCGGGGCTCTCCTCCCCGGGCCTGCGCGTCAGCTTCTTCCTGTACCTGTGAGTCTGTGTCCAGTATCCACTCTTTCCAGAGCACCAGGCGCACGGGATTAGGGGACACCCTACTGACCTCTCAACTGGATTCGCCCTGTGGAAACTCCATCACCTAATCAGGCCACATTCTGGGGTACGGGGAGTTGTGACCTCCACAAGTCCTTTTGGGGAGACACAATCTAACCCAGAACAGAGGAAAGAAAAGAGCCCCCGGAGCCCCCTCCCAGCTGAAGTGGCCCCGGGTAGAAGGGCAGGCAGGGTTCAGGGAAAGCAGAATCTGCATCTGACTGTACGTGTGTGAAGCCTTCCAGGGAAACCATAGGCTGACAGGTAAATGAGGGCCTGAGGGCAAGCTGAAGGAGAGAAGTTCCACTCCAGGTGGGGTGAGTTGTGCGCCATTAGTGGCAGGTGTCCTGGCCAGATCCCATGATCAGAGGACAAACTGAGCCTCACACTCGGTCCCCAGAGCCACACGGGTGGACCTCCACCCTCCAGCTTCTCCTGGTCTGCAGGTAGGCGCCAAGTATGCGAACAACTGTCTTCTGTCCAAACAAGCTTTTCCACAGGTGATTAGCTTCTTAATGGGTTAATCATTTTATGGAAACAAAAATACACCCAACACAAGATAGCCCCAATGTTTTCCTTCTAAATGTCATGTAAGCCCCTGGTTTAAGACATTATATTATATTCCTATGCTATGTACAGGGACAGTCACCCCAACTCCTTCACGTACTCCCAGGGGAGACAGCCACCAGAGCACCTGCCTTCCAGTGGGTGGAGCAGGCACTGCGCATGTGTGGTCACGTGCAGCATCCATGACACACAGCCTGCAGCTCCCAGGCATGCAGTACAGGGGTGCACAGAGGGCAGGAAGAAGGCCCAGGGCCTGAAGTTGCCTTAAAACAATCAGCCCACTCTGGCCCAACTGTGCGGGCCCAGGTCCCTGGTGTCCGAGTCCCCTGAACGAGGGCCAGTGGCTCCCACTTTCCCAGGAAGCACAGGGGCAGCCCCTTCTCTATGGTAGAGACCGGGTGCTGGGCTCCAAGTCTGGGGCCCAGGCACAGCCGCCCTGCGCCTGGCCTGCCGGAAGGACCCTCAGCTGGCTGTTGGCGTCCCAGGTGGCCTGACCACCTTGCTCGGGACCCTGCTAGGGAGGTGTCCCGCTGCCCCAGTCTGTGAAGGTCTCCGGAACACACTCCCGTCCCTTCACCAAGCCTGGCATCACGCACAAGTGACACTGAGGCAAAGCAAGAATAAAGGGAAGGAGATCAAACAGGGTCACCTGTGTTGCCCAGCAGAAAGAAAAGCCAATTTAAAAAAATGTCATCATGTGAGGACCAAAACAAAAAGAAAAAAGAAGAAAACTATGATTAAAGTCTCTCAACTGAAGCAACGGATGTGGACGTTCCCAGAACAGCTCTGATTATCCCAAGATTGAGGGTGACGGGCAGGAAATGCCCTACCACCTGCTCCGTGTTCCACGCACAGCCAAGCCTGGGAAAGTGCGGCTCCCCAGAGGCAGCCACGCTGATCCACGCGCACCGTCCGCAGGGAGGGGTGTCCCAGGGAGCTGGAAGAGCCCCCCCGCACTTCCCCTTCCACGTCACAGTCTCAGCGCCCCCGGGCCATGAGGCTCTGTCACCGTGTCACTTCTGGGGATGCTTTTAGCATCTCAGTTCTCACAAGCAGGTGGCCATGCTGTGCCAGCCTCTCCCTGCTGACCGGTGGCCGTGAGACGCGAAATAGCTTCGAGTCCTCCGCAGGTGTGGCAATTACGCCGACACGTGTTACAAGTCCTGGCGGTGGTATTAAGGCAGCAAATGACTGGCCCGACCGTCTGCACGAGGGTGTGAATCCGGCTGGGTTTGCATGCTTGCTGCGCCGGGCACCGAGGTTCGCGAAGACTTGCTCGAAAGCAAGGGGGCGCGGCGTGGCGTGAGCGCGACCAGACGGACTGTGAGCGCGGGACAGTGTAACCACTCAGAGGCCGGTGTAGGGCTCCGGTCCAACGCCATCAGGAAACCTGCCTGTGGTTTCACAATGTGAGCATTTAATGGTCGTCGTTGGGGTGGTTGAAAAATTATTCCTATTGGTTTTTAAGTTCATTGTCAGAAAAACGCAGGTGAAACCACGCAGCGCAGAGACAGACAACAGATACCTTTCCTCAGATCCTCTCCAAGTAAACGTTGGTGCAGCCGCACACCACGCAGGCTCCTGACTCCTCCTGCTTCAGTCCCTTCACTCCACTGCCCTCTCTGTCCCCAGCCCAGCGCAGCCCCGGCCTCGGCCACTGGCCATTATTCCAGCTACTTGGGTCAGTGGACACCAGCAACAGACACTGGGATCAGGGGGTACGATCCTCTCACTCTGGGTATTGCCCCTTTTCACCCCCTTCCCCACCGCATCCACCCCAGCCGTCTCGGCCTTGCTCTGTGCTCTGGAAGCAGCCAGAGGACCCTCGCTACCCCTGCCCTCCAGGTGGGCTTCAGTGGGGAGTTGGCAGCACGAGGCTAATGGGCACGGGCCCTCGCCCTGCCTGCCCTCTTCTTTGGGCCCTCACGTGGCTGGTAACCGTTCTGTCTCCCCACCTGTGGGCTGGGCTCTGGGACCCACATTCACCCGTCTCGGGCTCCCAGAAAGACAACCACCACAACCGGGTCCCTGCGACCAGGTCAGGCGCTGCACATCCCTTGCCGGCTTTGCTCAAACAGCTCGGTGCTGGGACACCCACCCCACCCCACCCCCTCAGGAGTCTCTGTCCTTCCAGGACCTGCACCAGCGCACACAGAGGCTGCAACACTGTCTCCCCTGGATGCAGAATGTGGGGTCATCAGTGCAAATGCACCCTCACCCCCACCCCGCAGAGAACCTCCAGCCTCCGAACCCTGCAGAGAAGAGCACAGGGAGACGGATGTAGACTCACCATTCTTGGCCTTCGGGTCGCTGACAGTGACACACGGTGCAGGACAGACACTAGAGAAGGACGTGATGAGCAGGCTGGCTCGTACCCACACCCACCTTGAACTGAGAGCCAGGGGAGAACCTGGGCAGGAGCCGGCTGAGGCCCGATGGGCCAGCGCTTGGAGGGCCGGGGTACTGGTGCCCACTGCTCCGCCCGCCGCCCTCCGTGTCGCCCTTCAGCACAGGTGTGCGTTCTCGCCTGCTGCGCACGGCGGCCGACGGCTGGCTTTCAAGGGTTGCTCCTACCTGCTCTGCTTAGGCGTTTGCACGTTACTGCTCCAAAGTTATGTTACATGTACAATAAATACCTACACTCCTATCTCGTTTATTATAAATTAAGAGCAGCTAGGGAAAGCCCTGCTATGTTTGCTTTTCTAGGATAAAAACAAAAATAGAGTAAGACCTACATCGGTGTTTCCCTGCAGAAATTCTGAGCTCTCATTTGAGCTTTATTTATTTGAGGCCAGGTTGGCTGGGCACATGGAAAGAAGATTCATGGTATTTCCCCACATACTGCGTGTTGACTAACATTCATGCTTGCTTTACATTCTCTGCTAGTCATTTTTTAAAATAATAGACATTTTCCAACAAAAAGTAAACTGAGCGTGTATGCTAGTGTTACAGAAACCCAGCAGTAAGTCAGCTGCCATTGAAAAATAGAAAAATGATTTAAAAATTGGGATGCAAACGTGGGTAGGAATGCCTCCTGCATTCAATGCTGTCACTCTTTAAATAAATTATTTCTGAGCACAGTGGTTTTTCTCCTTTTTATAAACACTTCCCATTCTACCCCAATCCATCTAAACTATTGCAAAGATGTGAAAAGCTGTCCTATTCTTGGAGACCAACAGAGAAGAAGATTTGACAGTTATACACTTCCCTTTAGGTGCCAGTGGGGCATTTTTAGAGCTAATCTAGGTGTCTGAGAGGGACGGGGACGGTGCAGGAAGCCCATCACAGCTCACCAGTGGGACGGAAGAGGGCAACCAGCCCCCTCAGGATATCGCTGTTTTAAAGCCAAAGGGCTCGACTTCTTCCAACCTTTCACCTGAGTATCTGTCACCATTTCCGCTCGCCTCTTCAGCAGAGGAGCCCAGGAAAAGACCAAGCCATCGCGTCAGCGTGGCCGTGCTCAGGGGCAGGGCACTCGGGCTCCCACCCTCCCACGGCTGCACCGGGGACCCAGCCAGGCCTGATCTGATCAGTGAGTCCTTAAAAGACACAGCCTCTCCCTGGGGAAAAGATCCGAAGCACGACACGGGCTCCACAGGGAAGGGCCGCGCCCAGGATGCAGGTGGCCCCCTGATGCCCAGCAGGAGGTGAGGGGCCTCACCCACAGCCACGGCCACGCTCTGCCAGCACCTGGGCCTGGAGAAGGACCCCGGCTGCAGGGGGACCTGGCCGCGGCCCGCACCGTGACGTCGGCTGCAGGAGGTCACAAGCGGGAACAAGCCTGCGCTGTGCCGGGACCCTGCACCCTGCAGGTTGTGGGGCCATGAACGATGCTGTGAGCCCTGAGGTTTGGGGAGCTGGCACTCAACAGCGACAACCTAGCACCCCTCAGTCCCTGACTCTGCCATGTGAACGCGCCTCACCAGGCAGCCACGGGGACTCTCTAGAAACTTGCCCTGAGCCCTTTGCCAGCCCTTTAACCTGTGTTCCCTCCACCACACGCACGCTGCCTAAAGAAATAAACAGGTAGGTAGCTTTTGGAAACATGGCTAAACTGCCAAAAGAACAAAAAAATCAGTTACATGTGTTTTGAAAGGTAACACGGATCCATTTGCTCTGCTATAATATAAAAACATCAAAACTTTTAATAAGTGATAACAGAAAATCTAGCAGCAGTTGTACCGTCCAGGGTGAAGTTCTACTCCTACACCTAAATGCTCTTCTTCCCCAGTTTTACTTATGACGTTGAAACTTAAATTTCAATGAAATGCAATACTGACACCAGTTTTAAAGGAACTTGAATTCCAGCCTCATCTGAAATAGCAAATCCATTCTCGCTGGCTGAGCCAACACACCTCACTTCAGGCAAAGCCAAATGCCACATATTGTCACGACGCACTGAAAGCAGCTTCCTGTCCCATATTCCTTAGCTTAGCTAACATGTATTGGGGCCTACAAGCAGACTAGAAGTGGCAGGAAATGAAAAGTGATGTTTTCCAAAGGAAATTATTTGAGTAAATTGGCTCAATGGAGTATTATGCAGCTACAAAACACCAAAGATCTCCAGGAAGGGTATGAGGAGATACTGTTCAAACTATATCTCTATTGCTAGAAAACAGGAGGGAGATGTTGCTTTTTAAAAGTGCATGTGTAGTGGATAAGGTACCGGCCTGCAAACCCAAAGGTTGCTGGTTCGATTCCCAGCCAGGGCACATAACCAGGTTGCAAACCAGATCTCTAATCAGGTCCGTAGCTGGAGGCAGGTGGAAGGCAACCATATACTGATGTTTCTCTGCCTCTCTCCCTTTCCCTCTCTAAAAATAATCAATAAATCCTTAAAAAAAAAAAAAAAGGGACAAGTAAGCAAGTCTAAGAGCATAGCACTTGACTACACCCCAGTTTGCACCAGCCTTTCCCCACCTCCCAATTGCGTTTGGGTTCCCGGTAGTTAGTAATTTAAGGTCGTATCTGACATGCCTTCGATCCCCTATGATTTTGGCAGGACTCACAGTCAGCCTAAGTAATCAGTTTCCATCTTTTATTTATGTAGTTTGTTTTTCTGCCTTAAGTACACACCATGGAAATGGAGACTTCATCATACTTAACGCTTTCCTCCTTAGTTCATGCTCCCTTGCCTAGCATTAAAATGTCTTGTTTAAAAAAATGTGGCTGCCTATCATTATTACAAAAATTGTTTCATCTTGGCTGGTGCAGCCCAGTGGACTGAGCACCGGCCTGTGAACCAGAGGGTTACTGGTTTGATTCCCAGTCAGGGCACAGGCCTGGTTGGGGGTGCATGAAAAGCAACCAGTTGGTATTTTTTTTGGCCCTCTCTTTCTCCCTTCTTTCCCCTCTTTCTAAAAATAAACAAATAAATAAATGAAAGCATTTGTTTCCATTTTGGTATACTAATAATCCCAAAGTACATAAATATCTACAACTTGTTTCTCTGCCCTGGGGCCAGGCAGCGAAGGCCAGCGGGTCGCGATCCCAAGTCGGCCCGGCACAGGCGGCTTGCACAGGACGGTGCACGAGCCGTGTCCAGGGCACATCTCGCGGGTGACTTCTTCATGGCTGACTTCTCCCTCTACTCATAATTGCCCTTAACTTCCCGTCATCTCTCGAGCCTGAGTTGTTCGCACCTGTTTTGCACTCGCCCTGCGCCCTCCTCAACACCCAGCTGTTCTCACCTCTGCCGGGCCAAATGAAACCCTGATTCCCAGGTGGTGACCGACTGTGGACTCAGAAGCCACGCCAGCTCGAGTGCTGTGTGCACTGGGCATGAGGAAACCACACACGCAGCACTCCTGTGGGAGAAGTTATCTGTGTCTTCGCTTCCCAGCCAGGCTTGAGCAAATCCACGCTGCCCACCCCGAGTTTTTCATTTACATCTGGACTCACTGAGGTTTGATTGCTGAAAAGCATTATTTTGCCTATTTTTAAATTGTTTGCTATCATAAAATGTATACCTATTTCAACTATTTCTAAACATACAGAGAAGCTAACATCCAACATCATATTCCAACATGTATATTTACTTGTATGTTAACATTGTATCTTTTTCTTGCTTAAATCCTTGAATAGTTCACAACTGAAATAAAATGGAAAATAGAGTTGCTAAGAATCAATCTTTTCAGACATTAAATAACTGAGGTACTTTTATTAATAAAAATATGGAAAATAACCTTCAGAAATCTCCTTGTCTGCAGGTGGAATGTTCAGAATATCCTGACATGAGGTATATCTAAACACAGGAGCAGAAAAAGCATTCAGAGCCAGGGTGTCCCTGTGGACCCCAGTCTGGGGAACTATGAAATCTCATCTGCAAACTGCGAGATGCTGGCCCAGCCCCCGGGTGGCAGGGGCATGCCTGCTGGCCGAAGGGTGGCCCAGGGGACAGGCCCTGCATTTCCTGGTTAAGGATGGGCTAAACTAACCTCTCTAGGGCAGTGCAACATGGGTAATGACCCTGTGTGCATCTAAATCTTCTCTGAACACTCAAGTGGGAATAGTTTCATTAAATGTTATCCTTGCCACACCGTAAATTGATCCCCAGACTGTGTACATATAGCCCTTTCGAATCTCCAAAAGGGGCTGTGAAGATTAATCATTTAATCGCGTTAACTGTTTAGAGACTGCTTTCCCCTGGTCCTTCAACAGGCTCATCTATGCCCAGCTGCACACAGGAGAGGCATTTTTCACAAATTAATTGATCGAACAACTACTATGTGTTTGATGCTGTGCTAGGCAGTGGGAGTCAGGATAAAGAAAAATTATGAGGTAGTCTCTGACATCAAGAGTTTATAACCTACTTAAGTAAACAAAACTCCAAAGAGACACACACAGACCATGGTCTCCAGACCCATGGTCCAGGGAGGATAAGCTCAGTGACAATAAGTTGCCTGGTGGGGGCCCTCTGTCACCCGGGACCCCACACCTCGGCTGTGACCCACTCCCACCTCTGGAAGGGAGACTCTGGGGCCACATGTGCCGACCCGAGTGGAAGCGGAAGTCAGATTTTTCCGTGTCATCAACCACTTCTCAAATGTTGACACCTGGTTTAAGGTTTTTGTTTTTAAAACTATGTGCAGGCCAGTGAAACTCACCCACAGGGCTGAGCTGGGTCTCTGAAAACTCAGATGTGAAACAGGAACAACAAAAGCAACCAGGTATCATCAAGCACCAAACTCGACATGACACGTAATATGTGCATGTAACGAAAAACGGGGTTCAGAGTGGAGGATAGCACAGAAAAAGGAGGCCCATTAAGTGAGTTTTGGAGGAAAATACAAACTTCTTAGACTTACAAAAATTTTTTTTAGGTTTACTGACACGCTAAAGCAAATGATGGTCCACTGTATGAAAATGCACCCTACCTGATGAAGAAAAATCCCGAAAGTGTTGCAAACGCTGAAGATAACAATTTCAGGTCAGTTCAGCTGGGAACCACATCTCCTATCACTAATGGGCTATTCTCCTTTAGCGATGCTGGGAAACGACTAGGAAAATGAACAGTCTCATCGGCTTTTAGGGTATAAAAAGTAATTATTGTAAATGCATTGGGAGGTCAAGAGGACTGTACAGGCAAGAACGAGGAGCCTGACATGGCTTTTAGGAGGGTCTGAAGAATGTGCCAGGCTGGGAATTGTGTGTAGATGATATTCCAGAATGAAATGCCCCTTGAAGTGTGGGCAGCACCGGGTCGCTGCGGAGGAAAGGAGGCAGATTCCTCAGCAACGTGCACCCAGCCACCGCCGGGCCACCACCCGGAATGGCGCAGGTTCGTGCTTCCGATGTGGTCGGCAGGGTCAGGACACACCTATCAGGCCTGCTCTGTATTTCCTGATAGGTGGAGACCAGCCATAGTGAAGTGAAAACTAGCATCTATGTATCTCTGCTGAGAAAGAAGAGTCAAAAATAGGAGCTTTTGTGGAAAGAGAGACTGGGATGAAAGATGGGTGAAGAGGTAGGTATTCAATGCTTGCAGGGGAAAAAAACAACATGAGAAAACAACTGATGCCAGGAAGCTTTTGATAAGACACTCAAAAAGTTCGTTTCAATATTTATCACTGCGGTGAAACTGATCGGGGTCTCTGGCTGATGAGGCCATGACGAGGCTGATGCAGCCAATTCATTCTTCCTGCTACGGTTCTTTCTAGTTTGAAATGAGTTTATTTTCCTCCCAATAAGCTATCCTATTACTGCCACCCTCACTTCTACAGTTTTTTTTGGTAATGTAATTTTCTTGTCATCCGCTGTAAAATACTGAGGCACTGGTAAGGTAGGGATAGCACTGCTCTAACCAGCTGAGGGTTTACACTGCAGACCGCATGCAAGGCAGTCAGCCCCCGAGGGGCCCTCGTCAAGTCGTATTTTCTGTGCAGGGCCAGCCCACCTGCATGCGTGACACAGCGTGGCAAGTGTGGGTGGATGAACATGTGCTCAGTCGTGCAACCCTGTCCTGTCATTTTCCCTTTACTGCGTATTTACTGAACTAGGGTCGTTAAGTGCAAATGCTTTGAACTCATTTTACTCAGGTCAAGGATATAAAAATGTAAAAATCTGAATAAATGTGGCGATTTAGTCAAAGACCTGGAAAGACCACTGACAGACCCTAGTGTCTCTGCGATGAGATCCAATGTCAGCCTGTGTCCTCACGGGCCCCCCTGCTTCTTAAGTGCACCCCCTGCAGCCACCGTGTAGATGACGGCCAGGCCTGCGGTACATGGAGCAGGGTCAGGCCTGGCAGCCTCCCCCAGGCCTGGAAGGAACCGTGGCGTCACTGGGACAGCGCATCGCAGACCAGTCAGGCGTTTGCGCCTCCACGATAGAGGAAGCTGCAGAAAACGCCCTGGTCTGCACTGTGGGTTGGGCCCAGTGTCATTACACAGTCCTGGTCATCGGGGCAGGGAGGCAGAGGGGAACAGCCCCTGAGTGAGCTGGGCTGGAGATCATGGAGAGCAGGGGCCTCAGGATCCCCAAAGGGCCAGCAAATGAGGTCTCCCCCGAGAACCCTGAGGGACGCAGCCTTGAGCACTCTGAGGTTCGCTTTCGGAGACTACCTGGGATTCTGATTTTCAGAACCACAGAAGAACAAATGTGTAGTACTTTTTTAATCCAGACACCTTAAGGGATAATCATACATGGGATGAAATTGCTTCATTTACAAAGAACTCCCATAAATTATGACATAAATTATAAGACATCTACTATGAAAAGCTATTTTTGTTTCGGTATAAAAATATAAACTATTTTCATATAAAGCAATAGACTACATTTCCACTAAGTGAACTCTCATCATTTATACCAGAAATGGCAAAGTAGCAGTACTTAGAGAAATCAACAATACACACGTCCCTGTTGCTAACTGTGTCACAGAAATTGATCAGTGGCACAGGGTAGAGAGCCACACATACATGGCTGCAGATTTCAGACGGAAGAGCAAGGAAATTCAGCGGAGAAAAAAGTCTTCTCAGAAAATAGTTCCGAAACAATTGTGCATCTAAATGCAAACCAAAGCCCTGGATTGTGGTCTGCAAACACACGAGTCACTGGTTCGATTCCCAGCCAGGGCACAGAACCAGGTTGCAAGCCAGGTCTCCAGCCAAGTCCATGGCTAGAGGCAGGTGAAGGGCAACCATACATTGATGTCTCTTCCACTCTCCTCCCCTCTCCCTTCCCCTCTCTCTAAAAATAATAAATAAAATCTTAAATAATGAAAACCAACAAACACCAATAAAGCTTTGAAACATACCAAGCGCCATGTATAAAAATTCATTTCAAATGAACTTTAGGTCTCAATGTAATACATGAAATGAAACATTTCAAAGACAATATAGGAGAAATTCTTTGTAACCTCGGGTAGTAGGTAAGCAGTTCTGGGACAGGACACTAAAACCATTATTCACAAAAGAACAAATACAAATTACATTTAATAAAAAGTGAAAAGAAAGACTAGAAGTTATTTGTAAATACATAGCTTATAAAAACTTGCATCTAAAATATGCTAACTAAAAACACAAAAATAAATAAAAATGTCTATGTAAAAAATGTTAGAAGATATTTCATCAAAGACGACATACGGATGGCACATAGGTAGATGAAAAGATGTGCACCATCATTTACCATTAAGAAAATGCAAGTTAAAATCGTGTGACACCACTGCACACCCATTAGAGCTGCAGAAATGCAGGGACGGACAGTACCAAGCGTTGGCCGGAACGTACTGCTAACTGGGAAACAGGATGGTGGAAACACTTTGTAAAACTGTTCAGCACTTCCAGCCATTACTCAAGAGAAATGAAAGTATATTGTGAAATGTTAGGAAACAGAATGATATATTTCTAGATCAAAGGGGAAATTCTGAAAATGAAAATTAATACATAACATATCAAAATTTGTGGGATGCAGCTAAAATGGGATAAAGAGCTACATCGATGGGACTAAACACTTTTTCAAAAAGTTTCAAATCAGTGACTTCAGGTTTCACCTTAAGAAAATGCCTAATTAAATACAAAGCAAGACTAAAAATGGAAACAATTAAGATCAGAGTGAAAAGTCAACAGTTAAGAAAACAGAAAAACAGTTGCAAAAACCAATAAAAGTAAAGCTTGCTCTTTGATAAGATCAATAAATTTATACATGTCTTGTAAGACTGATTAAGAGAAAAGAGAAAACACAAGTTACCAATATCAGAAACAGGAGGAGACACTACTACAGATCAAACTAAAAGGATAATAGAATATTATGAACAACAGCACAACAGTATACCCATAAATCTGGCGACTTAGATGAGATAGACAAAGTCCTTCAAAGGCAAAGTACAAAATATCAGGCAATAAAAATAGATGACTAGAATAGTCTTACGTCTATTAAAGCAACTGAATTTGTTATATGGATGGTGGGGGAATAACTGCACCAAGAAAATTACAGGCTGTTGTCTTCAGTGGTGAATTCAATCAAGTGTTAAAGTAGGAAACAATACAAATGCTAAATAAATTCTTGAGAAATTTGAAAACAAAGAGATGGTTCCTAACTTATTATTCATTTTTACCCAGAATTACTCAGATACAAGAACAAGACAAAGATATTATATGAAAAAAGTTCAATGTAACTTATTCACAGGCTAAAAAAAGAAAACATGTTAATTATCTTAACAGATTTAATATAAAAGCAATTTACAAAATTCAACACCCATTCCTCGTAAATTCTCACAGCAAATTAGGAAGAATAGAGAATGTTTTCAACCTCTTAAGGAGCATCTGTGGAAAACTATACCTAACGTTAGACAAGTCATGAAAGACAATGATTTCCCTGTAAGATCAAAACCTTTATATTCACTCTTGCCACTTCTATCCAACAGTGCACTTGATGTTACAGCCAGTGAAATAAGGCAACAAAATAAATCAAGGACTTCATGATTAGAAAGAACATAGTATAACTATTTTATTCTGAAAGACAAGATTGCCTCCATACACATTTATATAGAATCAACAAAAAAACTACTAGAACTAATAAGTGAATTTGGCAAGATTCACATTACAAAGCCAATATAAAAAATATAAAACTGAAATTAAAACAATACCACATATAATAGCAAATTAAAGAAGATCTAAATAAGTGGAACGATATCTCATGTTCTAAAAGGATGCAGTATTGTTAAAATATCAATAACTCCCAAAGAGATCTACAGATTCCCAATCAAAATCCTAAAAGGAATATGGTAGAAATTGAAAGCTAATTCTAAGATTCACCTGGAAATTCAAAAGACCTGGAATAACCAAAACAACTTTGAAAATGTAGAACAGAGTTGGACGGCTAATAGTACCTGACTTCAGATCTTACTATGAAACTACAGTAATTAAGAGAGTGGTAGTGGCATCAGGATAAATAGATCAATGGACTCAATGACAGTAGTTCACACATATATGGGTAATAAATTTTTTACCAGGGTTCAAAGGCAATTCAATAGAATATGAAAAAATTTTAAAACAAATGGTGCTGGAACAATTGAATATGCATTGTAAAAATATGAGCTTTGATCTCTATCTTGTACTATATTATCTCTAAATGAACCTACACCAAAATGTAAAACCTAAACCTGTAAAGGATTACTTATAAAAACATAAAAAAATATCTTATTGGCCTAAGTTTATGAAAAAATTCCGTAGGCATAACACCAGAAGTAAGATCAATAGAAGAATAAATTGGTAAATCAGAGGTCGCCAAAATGTAAAACTTCTCTTTGATCTCTTTGATAGGTACAGTTAAGGGAATGATAAAACAAGCCAAACATTGGGAGAGTAACTTTACAAAGAATACACTTGATACATACAAAACTAGAACTCTTTAAAATTTAACAGTAAGAAAACAACCTAATTTAAAAACTGGGCAAAGGATTTCAACACTTTACCAAAGAAGATATATGTGACAAATTAGTACATGCATGAAGGGATGTTTAACATCATTAGTCGTTAGGGAAACGCATTTTTAATGATGGAATACTACTATGATCCTACTAGAATGGCTAAAATTTAGAAGACTAATCATACAAAATATTGATGAGGATAAGGATTAATAAGCACTCTCATGCCTCATATTGGGAATATAAAGTAGTAACCCTTTTGGAAAAGAGTTTGGAATCTTTTCAATGTAAACATACACCTACCACATGATTTGGCTGACCTAAAAAGTAAAGCATATGCGTATCCAATGATGTGTCTACAAACAGCAGAGTAGCTCTATCTATAACAGTGTAATGGCCAAAATTGGAGAAAAACAATTATCAATAGGTGAATGGGTAACCATGTTGTAGTTATTCCACACAATAGAATACACTCAGCTGTCCAAAGCAGCGAGACCAACAACATTAAAATAACTGCACTTAAAGAAACAGGCCACACTAGGGACTACATCCTTCATGGTTCCTACTACACCCAATTCTAGAAAAGGCAAACAATGCAGAGTGGCAGAGAGCTGATCCAGGGACCGGGGGCGGGGAGGGAGCCAGAACAGGTGGGAGGAAGGAGCTGAGGACGTTCTGGGAGTGCGGTGCCTGCTCATCCCCTGGCCCCGATGGTCTTCTGGGCATAGACATGCATTGAAACTTACAAGCATGTGCCCTTTGGGTGTATGCAGTTTACTGTATGCCAATTCTACCTCAGTGGATCCACAAAGAACCACCCAAACTGCATGTGTGCTTCCCACATTGGCAGGAGAATCTGGGCTGACCAGGAGAACCTCTGTGGGTTGCGTACAGGGCCCACGGCTGTTTGGTTCATTCTACTTTACACAGTGCATGTACACTGCAAACTTTTTTTTTTTACGATTTTATTTATTATTTTTAGAGAGGCAGAGAGGGAGAGAAACATCCATGTACGGTTGCCTTTCACCTGCCTCCAGCTACAGACCTGGCTGGAGACCTGGCTTGCAACCTGGTTATGTGCCCTAACTTAACTGAACCAGCAACCTTTGGGTTCACAGGCCAGCACCTAGCCACTGTGCCACCAGCCAGGGCACCTACGCCACGAACTTTTATACATATGAAATAACAGATAGAAAAACTACCGATCCTTCTGCACAATTCAGATGCCCTCATTTTGCAGTGACAGGGATACGTGTGCACGTGTGTGAGCTCCTGGGTGGGTGTGCGCAACCAGGATGGGGAGATGAAAGCAAGAACAGTACCCCATGTGAACCAGTGGTAGTAACAACGTGCCATGAGTAGTGAGTATAATTAATTTAATTTTTTGCATCTGCCGTGAAAAATAAACAAAATCACTGGTGTTTCAATCCACCTGGTGATTTCTCAGCAGCTTCATTTTAAAATCAAAATGAGCATGCACATGTAAGCAGCCCTGGGATAGTTTAGTTTGGAAACATCATACCCATATACACGTTAACATTATTTTCAGGTGAAGTAATTTCGGAAGGAAATGCTTGTTTTCGCAACTCTGTTGGCGGTAGCTGAGGGGTGGGGGCCGCAGACGCTGACAGGCTGAGGTTCTCGGTCAAACCCCTTGAATGACCGAAGTGCTTTACTTGTGGGACACCGCGAGGCTGGCGAAGGCAAGCATGGGATTCTGAGGTCCACGGTCACCAGGCGCTTTCTCCTCGAGGAGCGCAGGCTACTGGCTTTCTCCACTCCCGGCGCCCCCGCTCCCAGCCCTGGGGAAGATGAAACCTGTCCTGTGCTCCAACATTCTGAAGGGGAACTGCCTCAGTGGACCGTGAACGTGGCCGCGCTGGCTAGCGCCCCCCCTCTGGCGGTCATCAGCCCACCCGGACATCTCTGCTCCCTGCCAGAGCCAGGCTTTACCCCGATGTCAAGGCTGGGGTGTGACCCTGCGGGCTGGGCAGCCCCACGCTGTAGGCACAGCAGGACCAGCCAGCCAGGCGGAAAGGCTGCTCTGAGTTTTCGGATGTTTGTTTGTTCTGGACAACTGTATGTATTAGTAGATATTTTTAAAGTACCAAAAAATATTAGGAGGGGGTGGGATCAGTCTAGGTGGTATTGCTACTCTCTTTAAAGACGATTGTTTTTGAAAGTTAATCCATATCTTTCAGCTCTTCAGAACTGACCTTATGCCATTTTAAAATACTGTTTCTATAGAGAAAGAGACATATTTGGAAAGAAACAGCAAAAATTAAACTGTACATATTTTAAGTGGGCTAAAAACCTATTTTCGGAGACTTTAAACCGATGGGGATCTTTTCAAATGTCCACAAGGATGCAAGTAAGGTCCATACGTAGACCGGTGTCCAGTGTGGTGCGTGGTGGAAGGAGGCATGCTGTCCACAGCTCCGTGACACAGAAGCCACTGACTCCCGGACCGCTGACTGCGGGGGGTCAACACTCCTGAACCTCGGGGCGAGTCACTTCAGAGTCCCAGGCCCACGTGCAAGGCTGATGGGGACAGATGAGGCTGGGAAGCAGGAGCAAGCCAGCATCGTTTGAATGCAGAATCGTTCAAGGTGAGCCAGGCTGGGGCAAAAGCGCATAGTCACGATGGATGACAACGCAAAAGACATGAATCGTAAGGGAGAAGACATTTTTAAAGACATAATATTCAAAGGTTCCCAAGAATTACGAGTCAAAGGAAATTCTCAGGCAGTACTTTCATGTAATGTTTTGAATGACACATGTACGTAAAGGCTAACCCTAAAGCAACGTTTCCGCTTTCATCCGTGCCTGAGGGGGAGACAACAGCAATGATTTTCAAAAGTTCAAACCTGTCTAGTATTTACAGCTTGGTATTACCAAGCGGTAATCACATCTGCAGGGACCTCCTGGAGGGCTGGAGAGTTTCTTTTGCCTGTGGTCTCTGGCACTAATACTTCAAAGGGTTAGAAATATCTTCCTGAAAATTTTTTCTCCCTGGCTGGTGGTGCAGTGGGTAAGGTGCCGGCCTGTGAACCCAAAGGTCACTGGTTCAATTCCCAGCCAGGGCACAGAACCAGGTTGCAAGCCAGGTCTCCAGCCAGGTCCCCAGCTGGAGGCAGGTGAAAGGCAACCATACCTGATGTTTCTCTTCCTCTCTGCCTCCCTCCCTTCCCCTCTCTAAAATAATAAAATCTTAAAAAATATGTTTCTCTTTTCGTCCGTATGAATCAAAGATGCTTTGTTCATCAGTCGGCAGAAAGGGGCTCTTACAGATCGCAGACATTCCACTTAACAGCCTCCTCTCAGGTTAAAACCATCTCAGGAACGGGAAGCTCCAAGGACAGGTGGGAGTCACAGGCTCGCTGGGGACACTGGGGTGGAGGCCACAGCAGGGTGGGCTCAGCAACCCCCGGCGACTCCTGACCGGCTGTGCTGTCACAAGAGGAGGGAGCTGACTAGGAGTGTCGTCACGGTGAAAAGCAGGGGCCAAAGCCTTTGGCTACACGGTTTTTAAGAATAATTTTACTAAGCCAGGTGGTGAAAGACAAGCACCATAGGATCTCACTCACAAGTGAAACCTAATAAATAAAACAAATGAGCAAAATAGGACCAGAGACATGGAAATAAGGGACAAACTGACAGTGACCAGAGGGGAGGGGGGAGGATGGGGAAAGAAGGGGGAGAGTTTAGTCAAGGAACTTACATAAATGACACATGGGGATGGACTGTGGGAGAGGGGGTAGGGTGGCGGGGCAGGGGAGAGCAGTGGGGGAAAATTGGGACAACTGTCATAGAGCAAAATAAAATGAAAAAGAATAATTTCTCATTAAAATTGTCCCCTAACTGCTCCCCCTCATCACACTTTTCCCCTTGCCTTGCTCCTAGCGGCATTATTTCTCAGCCTAAACAACTTGGTGGGAGTGAAAGCATTCCTTCCATTCTTTCGTGATCTAACCAGCACAGGGTTAGTCGTGGTCACCACGTGACACACGGCCCTTCCATTCCGACCTTCCAACAATTTGTTTCCATCTCCTCCCTCGCAACACAGAAAATTGGGACCATTTATATGCCGAATATTGATCAGAGGAGAAAAATATATAAGGTATGAGTTATAGTCTGACTCGTGATTTTCCACTCATTCAGTATTACTGGCCACATCAATCACTTAATTCGCAGCGTAAGTGCTTTCTCCTTTGTGATGAAATGCTTTTTCGGTGTTCTTTTCCAAGGGCCTAGGTAATTTGATTTTCTTCAGAGTTCACAAAATCCCAGAAAGATGATTTACTAAATGCTCATTGCTTAAAAATGTTAGGGCTTCCATAATGATTTCCTTGAGGACTTTAACGTTTGGTTTCCGCAAACAGGTATGTGATCCCACCTCCCACAAGGGGAGCATGGGGGTGTGGGGCTTGGAGGTGCTCTCTGAGCCCGGGCCCTGCGCCTGCTCGGACCAGGCATCAGGAGGAGACCCAGCCAACGCGACAGCCAGGGCTCAGCAGTCTAGGCCGTCCTCCCTCACTGCGGGAGCATCTGAAAACGATCATTTCAGTAACAAAATGACAATTAGACAGTCAATCATCTTCCTACTGATCATCCCTGAGCCATGTCCGAAAGGGTCTGTTCCTCAGTTTGCCAGAAATCAGGGCCAGTTTGGCCTCCCCCGTCCTTTTTAGCCCCTGGGCATCACCAAGGGTGACAGAGAAATGCCCTGTCCCCTTGGAAAGCCCCCCAGGACCTGCCAGGTGAAGGGTCACAGATTGGAGTGCATCACGCCTGGGTGGCTTTCCCGGGCAATTAGACACTCAGAGTGCTGGGCGCCAGTCGTCCCAGGAGCCCGGGACCGTCTCAGACCTGCTTAAGCATGTTTCTTCAGCGACACAGCGCGGTGGACACTGATGACCTCACGGGTTTGCTGTGAAAAGGAATGGATGACCCTTGTGCAGTGCGTCAGGGAGCCCCTGGCACACGCAGGCATTCAGAGCATCAGGTCCCCTTTCAAGCGGCGGCACATCCGCTGACCACCTTTTACTTGAATCGGATTTTTGTTGCCTTTGAAATGCTTGTTTTATTTTATCTTTTAAAATATTTTATTTAGTTTTAGAAAGAGGGGCAGAGGAGAAAGAGAGGGAGAGAAACATTGGTGTGTGGTCCCCAACTGGGGACCCAGCCCGCAACCCAGGCCTGTGCCCTGACTGGGAATCCAACTGGTGGCCCTTTGGTTCACAGGCCAGTGCTCAGTCCACTGAGACACACCAGTCAGGGATTTGCTTTCTTTATTTGAATTATTATTCTTTTAGAGATCATGAAAATGAGTAAGTTGAAGAGCACTGTTTTTCTTTTTTAAAATGTAGGTAAAATGGGCATTATCTTCTAGTGCTTGTTTGTTGCTTAACTACCCACTAACATTCCACCACGAAGGCTAAATGCTGGACCTGAGTCGCAGTCTCAGAAGGGCAGAGGGCAATAAACTACATCTGCTGCTTATTTCACTCGTTCACGCATGTTACAAGCAACATAACCCCAGCTCATTTCTTGCGTCAGCTCTCAGGATGTTGGCTTTATGACGTTTAGTCATTGGTCTTGGTGTCCTTGGCCACCCTCCAGCTCCCTCACATCCGTGTTTCCTCTCAAAGGGCGAGTTCAGGAGGCAGCGTCTGAACGGCTCTGTCAACACACCACCCATCGTTCTTTCCTCATAGAACTCGGGTGGGCGGAGTCAGGGTTCCCCTCCAGGACCTTGCGTCCCTTCAGCCCCGCCTCCACGTTTGCTCTGTGTATTAGGTGGAGCTGCTTTGATTCCATGTCTTGGTGGTGTGGCCTCATGTAGTAGGGCATCCTGTAGGGTCCAGTGGCACAGCCTCCCCTGTCCCCCAAGCTGGGTACTTGAGGTGCAGTCTTCGTGTGGACTGAGTACACCCTGTTCTTGTAGTTGAGCCTTGGTGGCTGCTGGCATGGCAGGTCAGTGGGAGGGACTTACCAGGCCCTTCAGCTACTAGCACTGGCTGTGACCACTGCCCACCCGCCTCCGCCCCCTTGGAGGGTCAGCTGTGCGGGGGCAGGAAGTCTAGAGCTGTGCCCTGGGTACACTGGCCCTGGGGTTTCCTGGGTGGTGCAGGCCAAGGTCAGCCCACCCATGTTTTGCCCAGGGCACCTGCCTGAGCTAGAAAGCAATCTGAGGTGGCTGCACGAGGGCCAAGCTTAGAGATTCGCAGGTAGACCAGCTGCTGCTCGTTTGGGAGGCTGGAGGAAGTTGTGGAGCTGAGCCAAGACCTGGAACGTAGTGTGGGTGGCCCACCGGTTGGCTGGGGCGGAGTCGCTGGGGGTCTCCAGGCAGGTCAAACACACAGTGCTAGTCAGGCTGATGGAGTCTCAGACACGACACCGACTCGCAAGCTCTGTGTTTGTGTGTGTGTGGGGGGGGGAGTGGGGGGCGGAGGGGTGCGTAGAAAAGGGACAGTGGTGTCTGCTCACCTTAACACCAGACTTCAGCGCCTCCCCGTGCGCCACCAGAGCCTCCCAGCTGCCGCCCGGGTGCTGGGGTGCAGAGGGAAGGAGTCTGGGCAGGCGAGCCCGTGTGTGGGTCTTCAGGAGGGGCTGCTGGGGGCTCTAGCAGGTTCTTCCACCGACTCAGTCCCTGCTGAGTTTCGCAGCCAGAAGTTGGGGGGACTTGTCTTCCTGGCACTGGAGCCCGGGGCTGGGGGGCCTGGTGTGGGGCTGAGACTCCTCACTCCTGGGATTTCCCTCCCGAGTTTTATCCTCCACACGTGGGAGATAGACTAGACCATTTCATGTCTGGAGGGATGTGCTTGCTTTAATTCTGCAGCTGTCAGACTTCCATTCATCTCAGTTTCTGATGATTCTGGCTGAGGGTTGTTCTATATTTTAGTTGTAACTTTGCTGTGATTGTGAAAGAAAGTAAGCCATGTCTTCCTACGCTGCCATCTTGACCAGAAGTAAAAACCATAGTGTTTTTAATTATAAAAACATGTTTATTTAAAATGGATGGGAGGATTCTTGATTCCATCAGCAGTAAAATTCTGTAACACAAACCAAATAACTTCTAATAACAAAATACTACCAGCCAAAGCTGCATTATTAATGCATTACAGAATAGTGGTATAATTTACATCTCAGCCCTGAGTCAGATGTGTTCACAAGATGACTATAGAAAAGGATGAAAATACCATGGATATGTAAGAACAATCAAGTACTTGCTAGGATATGCCCTCAAATACAATGGTTTAAATTAAAAAGAAAAAAAAAGAATACATTTATATTTCTTTACATTAAACTGTAAGTGCATTTTTAAACATTTTTAAGCTTTGAAGAAGGGCACTCTGAAAGATCATTTTAGTATAAGCTTTTGAAAAGTTAAAGAAGATGGCGATTTGCCTGTTATAAGGGACAGTACTGGGACAATTCCCTGGGAAACAAAGTTAAATCAGGACTTTCCCGACCTCAAGATTCTCACAGGCTGGTAGACGAGACCGGCGCAGGCCCATAACCCCAACAGGAGACAAGAGGATAACAGGGGAACCTTGGGAGAATGACTCCGTGACTTTTGTATTTCTACACTGTTTCATGTGAACTCAGAATGTCAGAAGAGCTCATTAATTCTGTATTTTTTGGTTCAAATTGCTCATACTTCTACTGTTTCAAGTCATGGGGATTCTGTCTTAATAAATATTTATTCAACATAATAAATAATTCTAAAGTTGAAATCTTTGTTCTGGGAATTGATTGAAAGATTTAACTTTTCATAGGACTTCGAAAACAATGACAGAGTCCGTTGAAAATGACATTCCTCCTGACTAGTGTCCCCAGCAGAAAACTGGCAGCTGAGAGGACTAACCCTGAAAACAGGGAAATGATTTATCCATGTGATTCTGTGGTAAAATGCCATTCCTGCTGCCTTTTGTACCATTTAAAGTCAAATGTCCGATTCTAGGCAGTCACTGATTTAGTGTTGCGGAGGAATTGGTTGCTTCTTGTTTTACTGGAATACTCCTGTTTGAAACCTCACTAATTGGGATAGTGGTTTTTAGGTACATCTTACACAAATAAGTATATGTAAGTTTGAATTTTAAGAAAAACTTGCAAGTAACTTGGCCACGGTCTTTAGCTCTATGGGCTGAAGGAGCAAAGCGTTTTCACATAGTCTAGTGGACACTCAACACACACCTCCTACCATGGATATGCTCCTTGGAATATCCTCAACGTTTTCCTTAAATGTTCCTCTTTCACATAATTCCACTATAAATTTCCATGGTTAAGTGAGAAACACAGAGAGCACTTAACAACCAGAACGAAAGCCGCGGTGTAGAACGAGACCGCGCAGACAGGGATCGCAGCACGGCGGTCACCTGCGTTACCTCACGTCTTCTCCATACTTAACCAGGAACCACTAGGATGCCCACTGGATGGCGGAACAGGCCAACGCTTTAATCGCTAGAGCTGACACAGCAAGTGAGGGGTGGGCCTAGGTCTGACCCCAACTCACTGGTCAATTAACTAGTTCCAGCACATAGCTGGTCGCTCGGCGACTCCGACAACGGTCTCACACCACAGCCACCATCCCTGTGCCACTTTCTGATGTCATTTTCTGTAAGACACAGCCACAGGAACTAGAGGGACTGTACTTGTCAACTTCAATCACGGTGAGGACGTTTTTCATATGATTAGTGGTTACTTTTGGCTTCTGCTCCTCAAAGGAATATAATTACCTCTTAATTGAAGAAATGTTTGCTTCAGTTTTACTTTCCAAGCACACGCAAAATGTGATGGTATTAAAAACGGTTCCGTTTTTCATTTGTGAAATGCTATACTTGGGTTTCTCTCTTCACAGAGGTAGACTTACAACAACACACGATACGTTGTTGGAGCCAAACCATTAGTACCAGGAGCCGAGTTTAAAGACAGGACAATTATCATTCACCCACATTAGAAAGTGCTTTTAGAATGAGCATCCATGACAGGGTGTAATACAAACAACCCAGGGGAAGGGCCTGGTGCTGGGGAGAAACAGAATTTGTTTTGCTGAAACAACAGGGAACTCTTTAACAAAGTGTCTGCAGTACTGAACAAAAGTTCCTCCTTAGCAGAAATTTCTGCTATTATCTGTCTCCTTTCTAATAGTTTTCTTCCTGACATTCTCCTGAGAAAAACTCAATAAATGAACCATTTAAATAACATAGGGGCAAGACTGTTAACCTTAGACCAGAGATTATTAGCATTTTTCTAAATTCTGACCAAAGGTGAATCTTTTTCCACGGAGGTTGGGTTCTAGGTGGTCCTCACATGCGTCTCCCCTCGCTGACTTTGCTCTTTGCTTGGAGGATGGGGTGAGTCTGAATACAGCCCTGGGTCCCCCACTGAAGCCTCCTCTCCTCACCTCTCCTGAGCACAGCAGCCATGCTTGGTCACCCTCCGTTTCCAGGTACAGGACAAAGGAAAAGGGTGGGAAGGACAAGGATAGACAACTCAGCCTCCCTACTGCTGGACCGGGTGATGCATCCTGACATCTGAAGTTGTTTCAGGACTCCGTATTTGATCAAATAGCACATAATTTTCTGATATGAGTCAGTTAAGTCTAACACCTGAATTATTTGTGTGTGTCATGGAAAGCGTGTGAGTGTGCGTGTAAGACAGACATCATAGAAGTAGAACATGATCAGATGTGCGACATTCGGACCTGACATCCCAGAGGGCCAGTGGACTCTGGCGCAGGTGCAGGGCTCCTGCAAAGCTTCCACTGTTCAGACCGACGTAGCCAAAGCTGCTACTTCTAAAATCGTGCCCAGAGAGAAGGCGTGGACGCTACCAATAAACTGCACACTGAAAAGGAAAACTCTATTGTAAACCCCCCAGAAGCCGGGGGTGTGGTCACTTGCCACCGGCACCGTCATAGCAGTGAGGACGCGGAGCCGGGCTGACAGAGTTTCCCAGACAGCAGAGCCACCTGCTGCCACCTCACAAATGGAACCGCAGCTGGAAAAAACAGTGTGTGGAGGTGCCATTCCCACCCGGGGACTGTCCACCAACTGCCGCGAGCGGTAGGGTGGGCCCCACTCCCCGCAGGACTTGCAGTTGCTGGAAGCGCACGCCACTTCCTGGAACGTTCCCAACATCAGACTCGTGTCACGTTGGCATCCAAACCGATGGTCTCCGATGTGCATCTCGGTCCCCAACAGCGACTCTGGTGTTGGAGGTGCCTGCTCTTCCTCCCTTTAATGAGTCAATTTTCACTTAGCCAATTACCATACTGGTGATTTGAAGGCATTATCTAATTCCTAATGTACATTGACTCATGTTTTCAGCAGATGTGATTCTATGAATAATATAGAAATCAATAGATATTATTAGATATTAGCTGAAGTTATGCCAATAAGTGTTCAATCTCAGGGGTCAGAGCAAATGCGCAGCACTGAGCTCAGTGTCTGTCCCTGCCTCCTACCCCGGGTGATGGCCCCTGGCTCTGTAGTCTTTGGAGAACCGAGAGGGAAGTGGCCTCCAGTGGATGCCCCCGCTCCGTGGGCACGCGTGAAGAGCCCTCTCCTAGGAGAGGTGGCCCTCAGGAGTCAGGATGAAGGGCAGGCTCAAGGCCAGGCCCCACAGCATTTGTTTTCTGGTGCCGCCACTGGGGACGGAGGTTCGGGAATGTGGCTACCCCGAGTTCACACACGAGGAGGAGATCCATGAGTTTGGTTTGGTTTGCAGTTGCTTCAATACCATCAAGTAAGAAATTAAGGATTTCACGGGGTTTTAACTGTGTCCCATCTGAAACCTGTCCTTCGGAGCATCTCAAGTAGATTGCTCTGCTAACGTTTTAAGCAGGAACACAAAACAGGCATGAAGAAGGAGGTCATTTCCCTCAGACAAAACTGCAGTAGCATCGAGAACCAGGATGCTGCTCGGCACCCCGCACCACCTCAGGGAGTGGACCCCCAGGCTCCTGCACCTTCCTCCCCGCCCAGCCCACGGAGACTCCCGCACAAAACTGCCCCTCACGCGCCAGCTCCTTCTTTTCCGCTACTGAGAAAATGTCGATGAGTCATTGTCTCTTGTTTCTAGCAGCAAAGCCGGTCATTGCCAGAAGCTGAGTGCGGGCTGCCACGAAGAACGCAGCCCAGGTGCAGGCCTGAACTTGGGTGGGGCACTCGGAGCAGAGAAAGTAAGGAAACCACCCACAGGCTGGCCCGGGAGGGAACAAGCTGATGGCCCAACAAGCAGGAACCCTTCCCAAGTCCTGCGGTGCCGGGTCAACTTGCTGACTGCGCTGAATGCATCCTGGGTGGTGAACAAAAGCACCGATGGCTCACAATTCAAAGGACCTCTCTCCATTTCCCAAGGTTTTATTTAACCTCTAGCAATAAATAAAGTATCGTCAAGTTATTCACAAAGGCCTTATAAATCCTTCATCGGGTCAGTCCAACATTCAACATATTTTTTTTTCATTCAAACATATTTTTGATGCAAGCAATTATAATTGGTAACTTAGAAAAATCACATTTTTAACTACCTAGTGCTAGAATATAATAATACAATTAATTTCTGTATGTTAACTTGAATCCAGCAAAGTTAGAAATTCTATGAATTTACATGACATTCCTTTATTCCTCTGTATTCTTGGCTTCCTACATATTAGTCAGCTGTGAATGGTGACAGCTTTGTTTCTTCCTATCCAACAATGATACTTTTTGTCCTTTTCCAAATGTCATTATCATTGCACTGTTTCACACTAAATGTAGTTGTATTTTTTCCTCAATCTTAAAGGGAAAGTTTGAGTTTTTTCTTATTAGGTAGTGTTTTTAAATAGATTTTTTCAATTGGATTAAGAAAATCCCCTTCTTTTCTCAGTTTAAGTTATTAACTGCATATAATCTTGTTAAATAATTTTTAGCAACTATTGAGATTACATACTTGTGTTTGTTAATCCAGTAAATTATTAACTATTTTATGTTAACCCAAACAAGTATATCTAAAATTAATAATATTAGGTCACGATCTGTGTGTATAGTTCCCCAATATTTTAAGACTTTTACATCTATGGTCATGAATGAGACTAACCTATAATGACTTTTCTTTACTAACCTTATTAACTTTAGGAAAAAAAAGGTAGTCAAAATACCAGTTGGAGAATAATGTCTCTGGTTCAGTACTGAAAAACGTTCTTTTTTAGGAAATATTTGAGTAAGAATTAGGTTCTTAAATGTCAACAGAACCTACCAATGCCTATAAAAGTCTCTGGGCCTGATATTTCTTAGGAAACTTAATTCCTTTACCAGAGTATTCAAAACCTCCTGAATCACTTATGGTAAGTTATAGTTTTCTTAGTAAGTATATACATTCATACCAGTTTTCAGATTTATTGCATAAAACCGGTTTTATATCCTTTAATATCAATTTCTGAATTATCTCAGTAGCATATACCTTTTTATTCCTGACATGGTTTATTTGTGTCCTTAATATTTTTTTCTGAGTCAATTTATAAACTTTTATCCATTTTGTCTTTTAGCTTTATGTATCATCTTTATTTCACCTGTCTCTTTGTATATTAATCTCTGGTTTTATGTGGATTTTAAACATTTTGGAGGATGTGGAGGGATTATTCTGTTGGCTTCTTCTTTCTGGTTTCCAAGCTGCTGTCTTTCAAGCATGGGGCGCACAGTGGTTGCTAAGAGTCAGGAACAGCTGTGTGAGCCCCACCTACCCCAGGCCTGCTGCCTTCCCAGGGTTTCTGGGCTGGCATACAGGGAGGGAAACCCCATAAAAGGCCTGAAGAATTTCCTAAGCTGAGGAGCTAGAGCCAGGAGTTGAGGAAGACCAATGCGATGGGGCTCACAGGAAAAGGCTGGAGAGAGGCGTTGGAGGCAGCCGAGATCTGCAGAGGGTGCTGGGGCTCAGCTCCTGCATGAGGCAGCTGTCCCAGGTCCTGAAAGGAAGCCCTGGGAAGGACGGGGGATAACAAGGCCGCTCAGGGCCAGACACCGTGCGGGTTCCCACCAGCCTGACTGGACCTCCCAGTTTACCAATGGGGTGCTGGGGAGAACACAGAAGGCCTGGCCCCCATGGTGTTAATGAGCCCCGGCTGAGCTTGCTCCAGGCCTGCCTGGAAAATTAGCACATGGCCAGCAAGGGCCAGACCATTCCCACGTAACGTAACTGCGCCCCCAAACCCAGCACTAAACAGTGTCTGAATCAATACCTGACATGCAATAAAAAAATGACCAGGCATTCAAAAAAGCAGAAAAATAGAACCCATTATGAGGACAAAATTCAGTCTACAGAAATTGATCCAAAACTTAGGCAAAGACATGAAAACATTGATCATAACTATACTCCATATGTTCAGTAAGTTGAAACATGGAAGCTATAAAAGGAAATTTGACTTACAGAGTTTAAAGTGGTAACATGTGAGATAAAAGATACATTGAATAGAGTTGTGGGCAGGAAAAACACTGCAGAAGTAAATATTAACAGAGTCTAGAGCAATATGGCAATAAGAACTCTCCCAAGTGTAAGCCAGGGATAAAAGGGGATCATAATAAAAACACAAATAAATAAACCAAAAGAAGGCAAACAGGGAAAAGAAACAAAGAAAAGACAGAAAAAGTAAAAATAATACCTCAAGAGAAATTTATTTCAACAAAGGCCTATGTTAGAGAAGCAGATCCAAGATAATGAAAAGCTAAATAAAGAAGAGCAAATTAATCCAAAGTAGGAGACTGTGGCAGAAACCAGCCATGCAGTGGGGACTAGCAAACATTTTCTGTGAAGGGCTAAATAATAGTTTAGATTTTGTGGGCCTCACTGGTTTTTTTGTTGCATACTGTTTCTTATTTTGGTTTTTGCAACCCTTTAAAAATGTAAGAATCATCTGTGGATAGCAAGGCCTTACAAAAGCAGGTGTAATGACTGAATTTGCTGGATTGTTTATTTTTCCATGGGACTAAAACACGTGAGAAAATCAAGGCACTTTCCTACCAGTTTTGCACTTCCGGTTGACGTTAAAGGCAAAGCAAGACCCCAGAGAAGGTTGGGTGTCCCCAAGGAAAGTGGAGTGCTCCGGGCAACAACTTGGCAGCGCTGACGACAGCGTGGACCGCGCAGGGGACTGATGTGCTCCTGCTATGCCAGCCTCAGGGTTCTGAGTCGCAGGCCAGCTGGGCGGCTGTTAGGGGCCCCTACCTGGGTAGAAAGGGGAGCTCTTCAAGCTGTCTCCACCTGTCTGCCTTTGGTAGATGCTGAAGAGCTACCTGTTCAGCCCAGCGCCCTTAATCCAAATTACTATGTTAGGGACAACGGTCTACTGATACATAGCAAAAAAGGACCATGACCTAGTGACACACAGTAAAGAGCCTGGTCAGGCCAGTGTGGATCCTGCAGCATCTGATCCATGAAAAACTCCATGTTCAGGAGGAGACGGGAAGAACACGGATAAACTGGTAATGACAGCAGGTCAAATGCAGCACAGTCCTTTCACTGGAGAAATCATGAATGCCTAATTGTTTTTTCTTTTTCACTGCTCTTCTAAAATTAGCACTTGCTCAGATAGAAACATCAAGAAAGGACACAGGGAGTATGATCATTCTAGCAATTATGGCTAACCTTCTCGTTTGCTAGGCTGATTTCTGGCCTTTAACATATACGCTTTTTCCGCAAATTCGAATGGCACCATAATTACAACTTTAAGTAGTATTTAAGATAAATAGATGGGGACCAAACACAGCATGCTGAATTTAAAACTTACATGTTTTCCATTTTTCCTATGAAATGAACAAAATTCAACTTGATCCATAATTTGTTCGATTTCACTTTTATTATTTTTATGCTAGGGAAGAAGTTTGTCATAGGATGTGTCTACTCTACATGTTTCCAAAACCTTTGTCTAAGTGGTGGCACTAGACCATCAGCACCATGGTACCAATTTAATAGTTGGGAATATTTTTCCAAAACACTATTTTTCACTTGCCATACTAAAAGTCATCCAAGATTATTCTTCCTATTCCTGTAGGCTCCAAATATATTTCTACAATCTGATTTAATCAGCTTGGTATTTCACGATACTGAATGCTTAGAATTACTTGCAGATTTAAAGCTCTTGGGTCTATGTGCAATGGGCTGGTCTCCCACCCACGAGTGGTGGGTAAAATTTTGGGAGGGAAATCTCGGGAGCAAGGAGTCCCAGCCCCACACCAGGCCCCCTAGCCCCGGGCTCCAGTGCCAAAAAGACAAGTCCCCCCACCTTCTGGCTGCAGAAACCAGCCGGGATTAGGTCAGTGGAAGAACCTACTGGAGCCCCCAGCAGCCCCTCCTGAAGACCCACACACGGGCTCGCCTGCCCAGACTCCCTCCCTCTGCCTCCAGCACCCGGAGCTGAAAGGCACCAGCAGCATAGAGGGAGGAACTGAAGAGTCTGGTATCAAGGTGAGAGCAGCGGGAATGCCTTCTCCCAGGGAGAAAGGTGGGCAGAGGCCACTATCCTTTTGCTAAATGGCCCCCTAGACCTAGCAAGCTGGCGCCACATCTGAGACTCCATCAGGCAGGCTAACTGTTTCACCTGCCTTGGAGACACCCAGAGACTGCCCCACCCAGTCTACGCGAAGACCCAAGCTGCATTTCCATAGGAATGAACGGCTGGTATTGGCTCACTCACGTTTCACAACTTCCTAAATCCTCTCAAACACGCTGCAGCTGCTGTGAGACCCTGCCAGGCACTAGCAGCACCCAGCCTAGATTCACAGCTGGGCTTTGCCTTCCAGTCTCTAAGCTTCACACAAGTGCAGCCATCTCTGACTGCTTTATAGTTCAGGCAGGTGCCCTGGACAAAACACCACGGGGCTGACCTTGGCCTGCAGCACCCAGGAACCTCAGGGACAGCGCACCCAATGCAGGCTCCAGACCACATCGGAGACCCCCACAGAGACCCCCACCTGCCCCTGCGCAGTTGGTTTTCCATGAGGGTGGAGGTTGGTGGTCAGTGCTCACAGCCAGCCCTTGCAGCTGACGGGCCTGGTAGATCCCTGCCATTGACCTGCCAGCAGCAACCAAGGCTCAACAAGAGGAGCAGGGTGTACTCAGTCTACTCGAAGGATTAACCTCCAGCACCCACCTTAGGGGAAAATAAGGCTGTGGACCCTACAGGACACCTACTACATTAGGCCATGCTACCAAGACATGAAGTCAAAGAAGCTCTCTGCCTAATACACAGAAACAGAGGGAGGCTGCCAAATTGAGGGGAAAAACAAACATGCCCAAATGAAAGAGTAGATGAAAACTCCTAAAAGAGCTAAATGAAATGGAGATGAGCAATCTATCAGATGCAGAGTTCAAAACACTGGTTATAAGGATGCTCAAGGAACTCAGGCCCTCAACTGCATAAAAAAGACCCGGTCAGAAACAAAAGATACACTAATTGAAATAAAGAACAACTTTCAGGGAAACAACAGTAGAGTGGATGAAGCTGAGAATCAAATCAATGATGCGGAACATAAGGAACCAAAAGTCAATCAATCAGAACAACAAGAAGGAAAAAGAAGCTAAAACAATGAGGAAAGTATAAACAGCCACTGGGGCAACTTCAAGAGTTCCAACATTTGCATCACAGGGATACTGGAGGAGAAGAGAAAGAGCAAGAAATTAAAAATCTATTTGAAAAAAAAAACAATGAAAGAAAACTTCCCTAATTTGGCAAAGGAAATAAGACATGCAAGTCCAGGAAGCACGGAGAGTCCCAAAAAAGATGGATGCAATTAAGACCCACTCCAAGACACATCTTAATTAAAATGCCAAACGTTAAAGATAAAGAGAGAATCTAAAAGCAGCAAGAGAAAAGAAGTTAGTTACCTATAAGGGAGTTCCCATTAGACTGTCAGTTAATTTCTCAAAAGAAACTTTGCAGGCTAGAAGGGCCTGGGAAGAAGTATTCCAAGTCATGGAAAGCAGGGACCTACAGTCGAGATTGCTCTACCCAGCAAGGATATCATTTAGAATGGAATAACAGATAAAGAGCTTCCTAGACAAGAAAAAACTAAGGAAATTCATCATCACAAGCCATTACTATATGAAATGTTAAAGGGACTTATTTAAGAAAAAGAAGATCAAAACTATGCACAATGAAGTGGCAAAAACTACATATCTATCATCAACTGAATCTAAAACCAAACTAAGCATACAAGGAGAACAGAAACAGAATCATGGGTACAGAGAGCATTTTGATAATTGCCAGATGGGAGGGGTGTAGGGGAATGGGTAACTAGGTGAGGGCATTAAGAAACACAAGTAGGTAGTTACAGAGCAGCCATGGGGGTGTGAAGCACAGGATAGAAAATGGAGTAGCCAAAGAGCTTACATACGTGACCCATGGACATGAACAATGCTGTGGGATTGTCTGAGGGAGTGGAGGTGCTGGATGGAGGGGGTCAAAGGGGGAAAACCAGAACAACTGTAATAGCATAATCAAGATAAAATGATTTAAAAAAAAGCTGTGTCTACTGTTTGAAAAATAAAAATTGAAATATATTTTTAAAAATGTGTATTTTTCTTTTCATAAAAGGGCTTTTTAATTTGGGTTCCATACCTTAGGCCAACTCCAATTCCTGATAAAAATACAGTGACTAATTTTGAAATAGTTCTAAATCTAGAGTAGAACATAATACAAAGTATCCTTTCCCCCTTTTTCTATCTCATACTTTGTAGTATTCTTTTTATCAAAGTTTAGATGAGTCTCAGAAGTCAGCTTGCTCATTATTTTTGTCTAAACCATCCTCCCCACTTCCCCACCCCATGCATGGCACACAGACACACACTCTCACCTGGAAGCTAAATTAGAGACTCATTGCCAAATTGCTACCCCTCAGTAAATACTGGTGAGTGACTGAATCATGTCTAGGTTTAGTTGACAAGAGCATTCAGAACATTTGGTGTCTTCCCACTATTTGTTCTAGCTCTACGAACTCACACACATTTGTACATAAACTAAGATTAGGTGGGATTTTTGAGAACACTGACCTTGTCAATCAGTTCATTTTATAGAGCCAGAAATTAGGTCTAACAGGTGTCCAATCACATTGTCCAGAATCTTAATGATGGGGCCGTTTGACTGCTAATCCAACAATCACTATACTAAGAGTTAACTTGCTAGTGAAATCCCCTTGACATGTTCTCTAAACAGAATAAAACTGAGTTCTTGCTTTTTCTCTTTCTTTGCTATATATTAAGCACACCTTTTTGATGTTAAGTACCATGGTTAAAACAACTTTGCTTCTTGCCTTCAGGTACCTAACGTGGCAGGCGGCAGTGCTGTGGGGGAAACCGGCCCCTTGGTTGACTGTGCTGTGGGTCACAGGCATTAGCCTCCTTGCAGCACTGGGACGTGCTACAGAGAAGACCCTTTTTTAATCGAGAGTTTGCTACCTTCCTTCACCATGGCATCCACTTCACAGAACCCCACACCCTGCACACACATACTCCAAAAACGCACATAGGAACACACCAGCCTCACAATCCTTATAACCTGGTTTAAAATGTGTTATACATATTACTTTCCAAAACATTTTCTAAACTCTTTCACTTCTAGTCCTTCTGCATCATACAATACTTATTTCCCCTATTCTCACCATTGATTTATATCCTCATTTGTTAAAATATGGCTAAATGGATTAGATTCCCAGCCAGGGCACATAACCAGGTTGCAAGCCAGGTCTCCAGCCAGGTCTGTAGCTAGAGGCAGGTAAAAGGCAACCACACATGGACATCTCTCTCCCTAAAATAATAAATAAAATCTTTTTTTTTAAATGTGACTAAATGGAATGCATATACATGGTACCTGGCTTAAGACAGGTGACAAATGAAAGGTTAATTCCTTTTCTCTTTGCTCCATTATTTAAACACACACACACACACACGTTCTTTCTAGTACTGCAAATGATGGTTAACTTATTTTTCCATTATTTGACCCGTAATGCTCATTTTTGGGCTTTTCAGTTTGGAATATCCAAATAATTCTCTACTAGTTGCATTTACTCAGTTTGCTCAGTTTACTCAATAAGTAAGTGGCAAAAAAAGTAATGGATTTCTAAGAATACAGGATTTCCACTCAAAGGAAGTTTAGCATTTAAAACGAAGGCTGTTTGAAAAAAGTCCAGCCACTGTTAATATAACCAAAACGGTTTGTGCAACATGGATGTCGCCTGGCAGCCAATTAGAATGGACTGGAATGCGTGGGCACGAACAATGGTGACTTCACTGTACTAGTGAGTGGAGGTGGTAGACACTATTTAGTGAACCTGTGTCCTGTGTGGCTGTCGCATTCAAAATGACTGAATTGAGTAAAGCTATGAATCTGCATCAATTTTGCATTGAGCTTGAAAATTCCTCCATGGAAACTATTCAAATGATTTAGAAGGCGACAGCTATGGGCAACTGGAGATCGGCAGCTTCATCATGACAATGCTCCTGCTCACACATGACATCTCATGCAGAGATTTTTGGCAAAACATCCAATAACCCAGGTGACTCAGACCCCTTACAGCCCAGATTTGGTGCCCTGCAACTTCTAGCTTTTCCCAGAACTAAAATCACCTTTGAAAGGGAAGAGATTTCAGACCATTAATGAGATTCAGGAAAATGTGACGGGTCAGCTGATTGCTATTGGAGACCTGTGTGAGGTCCCAAGGTGCCTACTTAGAAGGGGACTGAGGTGTCATTGTCTTATCTTTTATATTCTTTATTGTATCTTTTATCTTCTGCAGTAAACGTGTTTCTCGTTGTACATGGCTGGGTCCTTTCTGGGCAGACCCCTAGATACTTGTGTTCTGAAATTCCCATAAAGCATCTCCTTAGATCTCCACAGGCATCTTGTCTGGTTTGTTGTTTTTTTTTTTTTTGAATCCTAAACATAGGACTTAAAAGAAGTTATTTGTTCTTAAAAACAACAACAAAAACCTGATACCATAACACTATGGAAACCAGAAACTTTCCCAGTGGCCAGTTAAGGTCCTTGCAGGGCCCGGCTGGTCAGTCCGCTGAGCGGCATGGTCCCCGCCCACCCTGGGCCAGGCCCTGCCGGGCCTCTGCTCGCCCCTGAGGTCAGCGCGTCTGCCACTCGGTGTGCTGCCTGTGCGACATGTTAATGGGGGAGGGGGGACAGGAGGGGAAAATGAACTGACCTTTGAAAGACAACACAGAAAAATGATGAGTCTTCAAATTAAATTTTTGACACTTTTGAGATTTAGTGAAAATTGGAATAGAAAACAAAAGAAAAAAAACCCCAAGGTCCTAGCTCTTTAAAGGTGGCTTTCATCTTCCGTGAAATAGTCTCATCAGAACTCCAGCTTCTAGGCCATTGCCCTGAGCTGGACCATCCATCTTACTAACTGGAAAGAAATGCCCTTCGCCACTGGGCAAAGTATAACTCGTAAACATCAGTCAAGTTCACGTGGCTACATTTTTACTCCACAATTTGGCTTTGTATTTACAACAGCTGATTGGGGGCGGGGGAGAAAAAGAGGGCGGGTGAGAGACCTCTGTGGACTGAGTGGTACCTGGAGTTAGACAAGGTCATGAGTGCATCTTCCCGGTGGGAGTGATGGCTTCAGAAGGAGTGAGGAAGGGAGCGATCTCTCTCTCTGGCCAGGTGAGGACGCCACTGGGAAGAGGGCCCCACCTAGTACCAAGTCAGCTGGCCTGGACTTCGACTGCCATCCCTTGGAGTTATGACAGACAAATGTCTGTCATCTGAGCCCCCAGGTCCCTAGTGTTTTGTTGTAGCCACCCCAAGTCAACTAACGCCACCGGGAGGCTAAGACAAAGAACTTCCTCGTCCGTCTTTGTCATCACTGGCCCTTGTTTGTAAAAGGCCATCCTGACTTTGCATAATGAAAGCGTGGAGTGCATGGGTTTGATAACGTGTTCAAATTAGGTTTAAGTTTATCCACCAAAGAAAACAAGGGGGGAATTTATAGCATTCATATGTCAAGAGTCCTATTTGCTCGTGCACTTTCAATCTCTGAGCAGCTGCAGCCTCGTACCAAATTGAACATCCAGGCATTAAACAGAACATTCTAGGGAAAACGGTTAAAGACCAAATAACAAATAAGGGCCAGATAGCCAAAGCGGAAGCTCCAGTGCCCCCATGATTACGTGGCAATCACACAGGATTATGGAACAAGGGACTGTGCAGCGCTCAAGTTCCCTGCGATGAATCGCTCACATTCTGTACTGTGCGTGACAACTTTAAAGAGGACAAGCTCCAAACACATGTGCCAAGTCAGTCTTGCAGCATTGCAAAGTGAAGCTCTACAGGGCATGAACGTACAAAACTAGAGTCCAGTAGATAAATTATGTAGCTGTAGCCTCAAAGAACAAGCTGCTTCTTCTATTTGTCCATTTATAAAAGTTGACTACACAGATCTAGCTTTAACTTATTTTCGGTTTTCCTTCGATCGAGTCTAGGGAGGGGGAACGGCAAGAGGAAGAGAACAGAGAAAGGTGGTGAGTCAGACACAGCCACACCCCTCCCCGCACCCTCTATGTGGAAGGTCACAGCTGCGACTCCAGAATATAAATAACTTGTGCTGTGTGTCTCCAAAAACAATTTCCTGTATTATCTTCAGATGTTGACCTATTAATTGGATGGGTTTTTTCAACCAAATTTCTAGAGTTGCCATCAGTTTTGTAATACAGAGACCTGTCTTTTCAAATTTCACAGTAATGTTGAAATGAAAGAAATTCCAAACCTTTCTTCCTGTGACTACACTTAACGCGGCAATCAAACAGCCCCAAATATTAAAAAGCCACCGCTTTGGCAAGTGGGAGGCCAGAAGAAAGGGAGTTTGAAACATGAAAGGAAGCTCTCAGGCTACCCTCCGATGGAAGCCCCTCTCCTGGAACCTCGTCTTGAAAGAGGGCCTTGAAAGGGTTACCCTGACATGCCAGGGATCGGGGCCTCTCAGATGTGCTTTGAAACTCACACTAAAAAAGGGCCGGGTGACAGACAAGGTTGGAAGATGCAGAGAGGTGGGGGGCAGGAGACGGGGAAAGGCTTCAATTGCAACACGGAGCAGGCACTCAGCCCTGCAGCCTTTGTGGCCCGGCCAGGGAACAGGACCCCAGGACCCAGCGCTGCCCTGGGCTGGTGGACCGTGGCTTCCCTGCAGCCTTTTTGGCCCTGCCAGGGAACAGGACCCCAGGACCCGGTCCTGCCCTGGGCTGGTGGACCGCGGCCTCCTTTGGCTTCCAGCAGTGCAAGGGGCAGAAACCACCGCCCGGGGCACTTTCTGAGCACACACACCTCTCCTGCGCCAATAGGCGGAACAGAATTTTCTAAACACTGTGTAGTTTCCCAGCTTTCCAAATACACCTGTCTGCGCATTTTCTTTCTTATAGTCATGGTCATTTTTGTTTATTTTGATCCAAAACGCCGACTCACGTAACAACAACAAAACCAATGAAGTGTATGACATAAAAGTCCGAGTTCCCTCTCCCCACCATGTGACCCCATGTTACCTTCACCCTCTGCCACTACGCAGCATCTGGGTGCCCCTTCCTGCTCGGGGTATTTTGATAGTGTCCAAGTTTTTTAAAGATGACGTATCAAATTCAGGTACCAGCACCCGGCTCACAGTGCTTGGTGCTGGCACGCGGAGCTAGCTGCCCCATTTGTAAACATCTTTGTCGCATTTTACAGCGCGCCTTCAATCCTGTCACCATCCCCGTCCTGACGGCGGGTGTGTTATTTCTCCCTCATTTTTCGCAGTTCTGGAATAAAATGCCACATCGACACTGCAAACTCTTCACTGCAGCAACTTGGAGTCCGCCTTCCTCTGAAACCTCTCCCGCCCACTCTGGCCCAGGGTGTCATTTCTGTTCCCGCGTGTCCCGGCCAGGCCTCCACGTGAGTGCCCTGCCTTGGCGTGGGGGCTCCGCCGCAGGCCACTTCCCAGTGAGGTGAGGTCTAACTAGAGTTCCTGGTCTGGATAATCCAATCTTCCCTTCATCAGCTGCTATTACACCTTTTTGTTTTATTTCCCTCGGAGTGCTCGTCATTCTCTGGAATGATCTTGTTGGTGGATTTGTTTACATGCATACTGTCTCCACTTGCTGTAAATAAAACCTCTTCCTGGTGTTCCCTAGTGCATCCTTTGTGACAAAGTGTCTACCACGCAACGGGTTCTCAGTAAGTCCCCGATAAAAAAGTGGATAATGGGCATATCCATCAACTTGAATCACAGCACATTCCCACACGGATTTCCGTAGGAGATGAGCCTGCAAGTGAGGTCGCCGCTGAAGATGCGCACACATGACACTTGCGTGGGTGCCTTCCACGCGCACTCCAAGGGAAAAAGCTTCAGTAGCCATTTCCACTCCCTCCAACATTATATGAGTGGCTCTTTCTCCTACAGTGTCAATTTTTTCATACCAATCAAAAAAAAAAAAAAAAAAAAAAAAAAAAACCAGCTTCATTTTTATAAATGAAAAATCATCCTGAACTCAAGAATCCATTTATATGTATACTGCATGTATGTTTCATTTACAAGTCCATCATTGTAAAAATCTTTCTATCATTTCTTTTTTGGGCTTCATAAAAAATATCATCTTTGACTTTATTTTTATTGTACAAGAGTGGAAGGTTTTTGGTTGGGTTGTATAGGTCTTAGATCCACCTGGAATTATTTTTGTATAGTGTAGGATAAACATTATTATTATGTAAAATTTACAGGTCCCTTTTCCTTATTTGAAAATGCTTATGGTAGACATTTTAGAAAATTCCAGAAAAGCATAGCAAAAATATAAAAATCACCCGGACAGAATCATTGTTACACATATGATTTATTTCCACTGTTTTTCCTGTAAATGTATGTCTATGGAAACTTATTCATTCATATAACATCTACTCTTCTGTATATTATTTTCTTAACACGCCTATATTATTTCATTAATTTATGCTAGAGCATTTCCTTTTGTCAAGTTCCGAAACTGTGAGTTTTAATAATGGCCTAACATTTTAACGTATGGGTATATCATAATGCATGAACATGATTTAACAGTTCGTACTCTCCAATGGTTAATTCTGGCTTCTAATATTTGATGAAACAAGCCCATCGGTGAAAACCTGAACTTCGAGACTAACCTCTGACTGCAGCCGCAGGACAGGCCCCCCTCAGTGTGGGCCCGCACAGGAAAGCGGTACCTCCAGAACTCCTGGGGTCAGCCTCACAGACCCTGTGACCCACTTAGCCCCAGGCACAGGCGAGGTCCTAGCAGTAGGGAAGCCACACTCACTCTTTCTGTAAGGGTAGACTGGATGGTGAGAATTCTGATGTAAAAGTGCTAAAATAAAAAGACAAGAAGAGTGGCCCAGTGGATAAGGTGCTGGCCTGTGAAACCAAGGGTCACTGGTTCGATTCCCCAGCCAGGGCACATAACCAGGTTGCAAGCCATGTCTGCAGCCAGGTCTGTGGCTGGAGGCAGGTGAAAGGCAACCATACGTGGTGGATGTTTCTCTTCCTTTCTTCCTCCCTCCCTGCCCTTATTTCTAAAAATAATGAATAAAATCTTTTAAAAAATAGAAAGACAAGAAGAGAGAGGTAGAGTGAAGGGTGAGGTCTGACTCCCCTGCCACTGTAGCAACAGCCACTGCCCTGAGACTGGGGACACCCCAGGGAGGCCACCACCTCATCAGGAGTTACCAGGCACCGAGGGTGTGCGGCCACGCAGGGTGCTGGGATCACCGGGATGGGCTGCCTGGCTCAGGCTTCACCATTTAAGCCATGAAAAGGAGTGGGAAAGGCCCACAGACGCTTCAGAGTCAGGAGGAAGGGAAAGGAGGAGGAGGGAGGGGAGGAAAACTGGAAAATGTAATTAGCCAACTGTTGAGCCACACATGACAGATCAACCCAAGTGGGCACAAGGGGGCTCGTGTGGCGGTGCTGAGGGAGGGGCCTGGCTGGCACACCTAGCGTGCATGTGTGCACTCAGGGAGGCGCAGAAGCGCCAACCCGATACTTCTCTAGAGCAATCAGGATAGGTGAGGATGGGACCAAGCCTGCAGGACGAACAGAGACCTGATGGCCTCGCAGTGCTGCATAAAGTGACTTCTCATGGCTGCTGAGCCCAGTCATTTCCATGTCGACCATGATCGGACAAGAACTGGGGGTATTTCCTAAGATGCAACTACTTCTGAAGACATGAACAGTCAAAGGGCTACTACTTTCTGTTACATTCTTCTCTCTGTGACTCTCAGGAGAGGAATCTTACGTCTTCTGCTCCTAACTGGTGAGCAAGAGCCCAGAAGTTACAGAAATGCAAGTCGGCACCTAGCTGAAATGGCATAACATCTAAAAACGGAAAGTCAGAAGACGGACAAAAGCACTCCTGAACAGCCAGTGAGCGGCTGCTGGCTAGGCAGCCACCCTTAACTCTTCAGTGTGAATCAAATCTATTCTCCAGTGAAGCCACGCTGGTTCAAATGTGTTTTCTTGCTGATCCTGTTAGCCATCCTGCTTCTCAGTAAGGCTCCTTCCCAGCCTGAATCTATGGGTGGCCAGCACGATTATGTGAAGACTAAAAAGAAACCATCCACCCAAGTTCCTTCTTCAGCGACCACATCAGCATTTCCGGGTCACCGTGTAAGTGTGCCTGAGTCAGGGGCAGACAGGAAACACAGCTTCAGACACAGAAGAGCTGGGAAGGGTGCCCCTGGGATAGAAAACTGGTTCTATGAAATATCATTCTGCCTGAGCAAGTTCCCTGGACAAGTAAAAGCTGTCGGAGCCAGAATTTTACCCTTAAACATCAGGTATGGCTCATACACTACCCACGGCCTTTTAAAACTATTTGGATCATTAGCCACTTGGTGTGGACAACAAAATGGTACACATTGCACAAGAATACTCACTGTTTGTATAATTCAGCATCTAGTACAGTCAATGAATTAAGGGTCTTATTTATTCCCAGAGAAGAAACAGCAAATATATTTGTTTCCAATTAAAACCAACGGTCTCTTGGGGACATAATGCAAGTGTATCTCAGGTCTTTTCTTATCCTCCAGGGTGGAGGTCACGGACGAACACCCATATCCAACAACTGAGGAGCCGACCACAGGAGGGGTGATGGCATTTAGGTGAAGTTTTCCCTTTTCCGTAGGAGCTGGAAGATACCCCTGTTTTCCTAGAAAGCAGTCTCTGTTTGGCACAGAAAGCTCAGAGGATGGCAGAACGTGAGACACTGAGTTAACCTACTTGGAGGTGTCCTTCCTCTTCCTCTGGACCTATTGTTACCTGAGACACTGTGGCCTCATGATCTAGGTCAGTGGTGTGGGCACTTTTAAGTGAAATCTTCCCACCCAGGTCATCTTGGACTTGGGAGTCATAAAGAATCAACACACCTGCAGCCTTTCTGTCATCGAATGACCACCCACTTACCCCTGTGGGGTTTTAACTCTTGAAACACGTGTATTTTTTTCTATTAAGAAGGCTTTATTTTCACCATGTGAAAAAGCTTAGCATCCAATGTCACTGGAGTTAGAACATGTTATCTTTATTTCTTCCTTTCTGACATGATCTTCAGCTGTAGACTCAGTCTCCTGCTCTCATGCTTGTTTTTGTTCGTTTTTTTTTTCCTGCTGTCACTCATGATCTTCAGTGACCAGGTGACCTCACCTGGCATGCCGTTTGGATGCTGCCTTTCCTGGAGATGCATCTTCATGAACTTTTCAACTTCAGGATTTTCTCTCCTTAACATAGTGAATGAAGAAAGAATAACGGCACAGTATTTTAATATAAATATAACTAAAGCTAAATGGTACGAATGCAGGATTAAGAAACTCAAGAATTTTTTTAACTATCCATGTTTGTTTTATTATTTTATTTACTTGAAGTCAAGGAGACAATTTCAGTTCCCTAAATTCCATTTCACTATAAAATGGTAGGCACTAAAATGTCTATTCATCCCATTAAGATAACATAGTGGTTACTGTGATTTTGGGGGAGGGGGAGGGAGGGTGGTAAGTGAATTTACTTAAATGTACTTCTTGGGAAAATGAGCATATGAAAGGGAGGCTGGTGCCAAAACTAAAATGGAATTCGCTTTTATTTATTCTATCCAACTCAGCTCTGTCCAATCCATCAAACCCATTGTAGACAAATGCAACTGCAGCAGCGGAGTGAGTCACAGGCATTTCTGGAATAGATGCCACATGTCCTGGCACCCCAGTGGCAGCTGCTTGGGATATTGATAGTTCATAAAGCGTCCTAGAGAGCTTTTTGTCTCTGGAAATGTAACTTAGTGGAGGACATGAAAGTCCAGCAGCCTGGCTCCTGGGTGTCACAGAGCACAGCCAGAGGGCACTGGTGGGCCTCGGGGTCCTCTCTGCCCACAGCTGCCCCTCAGACCACTCATGCTCTGGGCCCAGTGGTACAGACTGTGCGTGTGGCCAGGCAGGGAAGGGAGGCATGTCCTGCTCAGGGCAGGACGCAAACTGGGTGTGCTTCCACCCCATCTGCCTGACACCTGCTCCCAGGAGAGGCACCTCCTGGGGACAGTCCAAGGAGGAGGGAACACCGCTCAGTGCTCGGCTCTGGGCCCAGACCCAAATGCTGTGCATTTGACAAACCAGCACCATCGGGCCGTGTGAGCTGGTCCACTTAGAAAGCTAACCAGTGACCAGGGGCTGCTAATTATGCGTGTGCCTTGGATCCTGCCAGCCACTGTGCAGAGGGCCTTTCCTGAGCCTCCAGACCAGCCTGCGGCCGCACAACAGCAGTGAGCTGGGAGCGGGAGCCGTCCCTCCCCCTGAAGCGCCCCCTTGGCCACAGTCCTCCCAGCAGTGACCTGCTCTCCCTATGCAGCCCTGCAGGGGCTCTGCCGAAGCAGCGATGAGCCAGGACCTCCCATGGGCGCTCACCGGCAACGGTGTCACCCTTGTGCTGTACCCACATCAGACCCACTGAGCCAGGCCCTGGTTGTGCCCGGGGTGGAGCGCCACATGGCACAGAGGACAGTCTGCGGGACACAGAGCTCGGTGGGCGCGTTACCAGGGGACCCTCTGTGAGAGGCTGCTGGTCAGCCCTGGCCTGGCAGCCAAGTCCCAGCTCCTGGAGGGCTGCCCGGGTCTGCCGGAGACGGTTTCAGGGGCGAAGGGCAAACCTCAGCACCCCTCGCTGGCTGGCTGGGGTCCCCGGACAAGGTGGCGTTGACATCTGCAGTTCCCAGGGGCAGCGATGGAGCAAGCTGCCAGCAGAAGCTTCTCGCAGGCCCGCTCTGCTCCGCAGTGGGGTCCACCCCCTTCCTTGGGGGGGTGTCCCAGTCCATTTCACAGGCGAGGCCGGTGGGTGTCAGAGGGTTCCTGCTGCACTTTTTCGGCAGGGGTCCCCTGAGAACCCCGGGTGCTGCCACCTACCCTCTCCCGGCCCCTGGGAGCCAGGAAAGAGCTGGAAGGGACTCCACTGCCCACCTTCCTGAAGGACATGCTGGCTTCTTTCCCTTGTTTTCTACTTTTTGTCCTTCAGTCTATTGGCCCAGAACGTCTCTGAGGCCACTGAATGACAGATTTCACATCCTTCTGTGGCCACTGAAAATCGTTGGCTAAAGATTTGGCTGAAGCCAGTGCCAAGTAGCTGTGACTCTAGGAGCAATTCATTATTTCTTAATTGCCCACTTGCACGTGAGCCTCTGGGCCAGAGACATTGGTCAACATCCCAGAAATGGGCCCCTGCAGACGCGGTGCCACCCTCGTGCATGGAGTGCCCGCTGCGTCCCACTCCCCGAGCTGAGTTTACCCCCCACACGTTACGTGTTTACTCTTCACAGCTCTGTGAAATGGAAAATATCTCCATTTATTAAAAATAAAAACCATGGTCCAAGAAGTTTTAGATGGAGAATTTGAAATCTGGTCTAGCTGACACTAAAGCCCATGATTTTGGTTCATTTATCACACTGCTTTAAAAAGCATTTGGAAAGAAGCAAAAAATATGAGCTGAAAAACTCCTATGTTACACTAATGCTTTTCTAGAGAGGTTCATTTTGTTCATTTGGCTGCTAACTACTGAAGGAGTAGGCGGTTATTTGGACGTAAATCATACACCCCTCTCAGAAGTACCTCTTCTCAGCTCAATCCCTCTACCCAGCTCATGTAACAGATCACAGACCTCCGAGAAACCAACATCAGCAGGAGGAAGCACAGTTACCTGGGGACAGTTAACAAGGCTTGAATAACTTGAACAGTATGTTTTGAAATAACAGTTTGAAAATTTTTAAAAGAACAGTTCAGAGAGTAGGGCAAAAATAGGTTTACAATTCTGAGAATACAGAACACAGAGCTTATCTTTGTATTGTTATTTATTAATTGTACTATTTTCCATACAAACAACTGTAAACCTACTTTTGCCCACCTCTGTATGTTGAAAAATAATGGTTCAAATAGTTAAACCATGTTTAAGTAATGGCATAATAACTATTTCCCCTAAGATTTCATTTATAATTGAATTTCATTGCAAGATTAGTTTTCCTTTAAGAAAAATATGGCTGGGTAACTAAGATGAATTTCGTCACTGCTAGAGTTTACAACTTGTTAACCAATAGTATTATTTTGCGTTTGTTGAGTAAATAAACCATGCTCCTTGGACACTGTATCTCATAGTGGTGTGTTAGTAGCACTTCTGTGACCTGTTACATTTGACATTGCTGACCTTCCGTTAAATGCTGAAAACAACCTCAGTTATCTTCTTTTCTAATTTTGGCAACTGGCTGATTTGTTCTTTCATCTGGGAACTTTAGAGGCTAAAATGTGTAACAGCCTTACTTGAATGAACTGGGCGTTTTCACTGGGACCTGGACAAAAATGTTTGGGAGAAACTAAAGACAGATTTCCTAGCCCAAACTACTTTTATAAAACATGCTTACAGAGGTTTAATCCCTCTGCTACAAGTCCTTTGTCCCTGGTCACAGGGACAAAGACCCACCTAACGGAAGTTCTTATGTGCTGTAGTCATGAGCCTTCAGGATGAGCAGGTGTGTTAAGGAACCAGCAGCTGAGGCAGGGAAGTTCCTACTCAGGTGGCCAACACAGGCGGCGGTGGGGTACCAGGTAGCACAGGTGTCTGTGGAAGGGCACTCGCCCTGCGACGTCCAGCACGGACGCAATTGCCCAGCGATGCGTCTCAGAACGTGGGCCTGGAGTTAAGCAGCCCATGGCTGAAGTTCAGAAGAGCCCTCAGGGGGTGGGGTGGGGGAAATACCACAGTGTGGCCTTTCTCATTGCTTTGTCCTTGGACACTGGTACATACCCTTCTCATAAGGTCAAAATGCAGGACATGGAAAACTCAATACTTACAAAATGGTTCCAGAAAAGTTTAGTATAAAAGTTGAAAATCTAATGTACATATAAACCTTCCACACACATGTACACAAACTATGCACAGATACATAAGTAACATATACATATGTGTATATGAGATTATGTCTCAAAAGTATCAAGCCAACGTCAATATAATTAAAGCAGTTTGTGAAACCAATACGTGTGGGACTGACCTCGTGCTTTTTGGTATACTTTTGGGGGAACATGGATTCAAGGGTCCTGTTGGGTCCATTAACCCCAAGGTAGAAGTCCCCACCCTGCTCCCCACGTGTGCTGAAATCGGTCAGAGGTCAAAGGTCTGAACAAACGCCCTCCCTGCGGGGCTGCCCGGCACCCTCTGAAGTGGAGCTGCCACCTTCCCCTCACAGCGCCACTTCAGCACCAGCACAGTCGCCATGTTCTGTGACAAAACCAGACTGTCTCATGCACTTTCCCTTTTCATGCCCAGCACAGCTCAAGGCACAGAAAGGTCCAGCTGATGAGGCAATGACGCTAAGAATTTGCCTACGAAAAGCAAAAGGCAACAACAAAAAAGAAGTTCTCCCGACTGCTCCGCCATCAAAGAAGGTGGGATGGACAGTGCAACCTACGTGCAAGGTGGCAGGAGGACGCCAGACGGTCACTGTTACAGCATCCCTTCTGCACAGACACGCACAGCCTTACACTGCAGGGCCACAGCAGACAGCTGCCACCCGACACAGGCGCGTCCCCACACCCTTCAGAAAAGCCACGCAGTGCACTTCTGCCATGCCCGCAGTCACGTCATGTAAGGAGAACCTCTCTCCTGGCTGCACCAACTGGACCGGGTCCACCCCAGAGCCAGGGCAGGTGTCCCTGCAGGGACAGCCCGGGCTTCTCCCACAGAGCCTGACTGTGAAGGACGCCAGGCCAGGAAGGCAGCGCTGAAACCAAGGACCGGGCAGAGGGTGGGAGCGGGGGGCAGACAGGTTGGAAGGGGCGGGCAGCAGGTGGGAAAGAAAGAAAGGGTCTCAGAAGCAGGGACGGTGGCCGCGCAGGACCTGGGCCTGGGGCACTGCTTCTGGGTAGGGACCACCAAAGCCACACCGGATCCTAGAGTGAAAACGACGTTCCCGTCGCAAGCCTGTCCTGCAAGGACAGCTGCTTTCTTCCTTCGTCTCAGTTCCGTGTGGCCACGCACTGTGCCACACCGCGCCACGCGCACAGCGCAACGGAAACATAGTTCAGCTCCTGGCAGCTCGGCGGGAGTAACACTGGCTGCAAATCTGCAGGTCCTTCGGAGTCTTAGGCCTTCTCTATCCTGCGCCGATGGGCTCCAGCAGGCCTGCGGTCGCTCTGGACCACCCTCAGAAACACCCACCAACACAGCCCTGGACGTTCCACCCTCAGCTCTCGGCATGGCCACGGACCACCAGCCTCAAGGGGATGCTGCTCCTCTGATGGGAGCCGGGGAGGAAGGAGGCATGAAGGACTCACAGGGGGACCCACACTTCCTGTTCCCTGAAAACGTGACAGGCATTTAGTTAAGTGATCTGAATAGATCCTCCCCTGTGCTCCCCAATCTCCGGGTCCCTGTGGCAGCTTTTGACCCAAGGAGAGGCCCCTCTTCCGCACACTTCTGTCGGAGGTTTCCGGGCTATATTTGGTCTCAAGTGCTGCTTGATCGCGTGGTTGTGAGAACATCTGAACTGAATGGCACTGCGCAGGCCAGCTCTGAAGTCAGGCGGCACCGGAGGTCTCGTCACTGTGTGGCCCTAACATTCTAACCCCCAGGGTTCCCGCAGACATGGAACCCGCACCTCTGCAAGGCCCAGAGTGCGAATGGCAAGTTTACTGGTGCGGGGCAAGCGCGTTCCCAGCTTTCTGTATGCTTTAAGGAGATCACAAGGGGTAGGCGGGGCAGCTGGTACAAGGTCGCTCTCCCCACCCCTCAAGGCTAAACAAAGGCTAGTTCAGCTCTCTCCCCTACTGCCAGTCCCTCAACAAACCTCCTGCTCAGGGTCAGGTGAAAATCGCTTCAGCTCCCCAGACCCCCACCTCCCCGGGGCAGGGCCCACACCCACCCGTGCAGCTCAGGTCCCCACGGAGCAAGGCCCACTGGCATTCTGGGAAAGTCACACGTTAGCCTCATGTAACGGCCATGGTACATGGGCGAGCAGGTGATGGATTGAAGCCACTTTAAAAACATGCTCATGGAAAGAAAATGAAGCATTTGGATTCCATACTGTAGCCTTCCCATATCTGCTTTTATTTCAGAAAGACGACTTCCTTGATGGCCAGGCCTTCAGACGAGTGTACTGGCTCCGCGGAGAGTGGTTCCGAGGTGAACTTGGTGCTCCAGTCTGGGGGAGGCCAGGTCTGCAAGCTTTAAACACGCGCCCTGGGACTCCCGTGTGCACACAGCTGTGAGGACAATTCAGTGCCCAGACGCAAACGGTAGTGCGCCACTTTGGTAAATGACATTGCCGTATTCTGTCTTTTCTCAGGCACCCTCCATTTGAACATTTCATGTAATAGAATACATCATTTGGCATTTTGTGCACTAAATAGCGAAGTAAATGCTACATGGTTTAAAATTGCGCCGAGTAAACTCAGAGTTCCGCACAACAATACTATTATAACATGACATGCCGTCAGTTTACGGAAGAAATCTCTCCAAGGAGCAAAGTCCTGGATGCATGAAACGCCAGTGTTATTGCAGAGACAAGCAAATGTTTGCTACTCACTGAGGAAAGAAAATAGCCCTGTGGCGCGTTTAAAACAACAGATAGTCTTCAGGCTTTGTCTTCTTCTAGCCCCAACTTCCCCCACCCTACACCTCTCTCATCCAGACACCCCCGGACCTGCGCACCTCACCCCGCAATTCTCCACCTTCCTCTGCATGCAGCCTCCTCTCCCTCCCACCACACCCGCCTGTCTCAGGTCCGTGTCCCACCCCTACATGCTTCTGAGATGTCGCTCTCCATTGCTTGGGATGTCTAGGTCCCTGTCACCATCTCTTCTCTGAGGACCACCGCAACTCCTAGCACGCATCCCACCTCCCCTCTCCCCTTCCGCTTCTGCCTGCGCTTCCAGCTACCCTGTCCCTTGGGGGCAGAGAGCCCCCAGGAAGCACGTATCCCCACCAGGGCGCTGCCTCCCCACAAACCCGGAGCCAGTAACTCCAGCGAAGAGCCCTCGCGACCTGCTCCCAAGCTGATGGCCTTGTTCTCCCTTCTCTCATGGAGCATGTGCTCCTGCCCGTAAAAACCCTCCGAAAAACCATTCTGTTTTGCACAACAGCCCGGAAGAGGCCGAGCAGCTCTGGAGTTGAACACGCCCACTCAAAGCCCGCCTCTCCCACGTGCTGACCATGAACCTGCAGAAACGCACTTCTCCGTGCCCGTTCTCTGCGCCTCAAGTGAGGCCGGCGGCCCTACCTGGCAGCCTTGTTTCTGTCCCTTCCATGAAGGGAGGTATTGGAAAATGGCGCCGTTTACCACGCAGGGAAAGATGGTGGGGTTCAGGAGTGCGTGTGGCCAGGGCATGTGTGGGCGCCCCCCGCCCCTGGGAGTGCCCACATCTTTGACTGCTGCCCATCCCCTGGCCTGCCCTAGCTGGGCTCACTCCTGCCCGGCCCCTGTGTTTTCTGAGGTTCCCCTTGCTCCCCAGGCCCGTCCCACAGCAGGCCACAAGGAAGGACAATCGCATTTCTGCCACTGCTGCTGCCTCTTCCCTCTTGGTAGTTACTGTAAAACTTCTGTTCAATTTCTTCTACATCCTCATACCCCCTAGTAAACATTCGCTTTTGAGATGGACTGGCGGCATCTGCGCCTCATACCTTCGCCTCTCAAGTGACAGGGTTAGAGAGCTACGCCCTGCTCTCCACAGTGAACTGCCTGCAACGTAATTATACCCACTTATCTGCCCACTGTAATCGCCGGCGCTTCAAAGCCCATCTGCAGGCAGAAGAGGCTTCCACTTCCCACGTTTCTGTTCCATGCATGCTGTCCTGACTCACCATCACCCGCCATGCTCATCTCCCCAGAGGAGACGGCTCTGCTGCGTGCCCCTCCCTCTTCACCCACCTGGGTGGCACAGGACACGTCCTCGCCATTAAGCACTTCTTACTTTTATTCAAGTCGGAAGAGCTCAGATGCGTGAAACAGCCAGGTGGGACGCGGAGCGAGTCCCTGGATGTTTCACACGGATAGTAAGGAGTTGCCCTGCCGACAAGCCACTCCCCGGCTGCGTGTGGGAACCCAAGTCACGGCTCAGCAGGTGAGGGGCACCGCACTCCTAGCAGGACCTTTCACTTTCCCCGGAAACCCAGCAGACGCGTACACAGGAGACTAAGGACATGCCTGGTTAGCAAGCCCTGGATGCCTGCATTCTGGGAAAGGAACAAGAGTTTTAAATGTTAGGTGAATTTAATTTTTAGAATTAAAACTGAATTTTTATTTTATCCTATCACTGGTAACACATCCCCACTTTTGACTTATAAATAAGACCAGCCAGAAACACTTAAAATCAGGAAAACCAACACTAACTTCACAAAGGACCACGGCTGACTGGGGAAAGAAATGCAATTATAGGCACTCGCGGAACAGATTGTTAACAATAAGAACTTGAGAAAATACAGTAATACCAGTAATATTTGTGACTTCCTAGATTTCTTTTGCTTTTTAAAATTTTATTGATTAGGCTATTCCGGGTGTCCTGATTTCCCCCTTTCGCTCCCTCCACCAATCACCCACTCTCCCTCAAACAATTCCCCTCCATTGTTCTTGTCCAAGGACCATGTGCACAAGTTCTTTGGCTGCTCCGTTTCCTGTCCTGTCCTCTACACCCCCATGTCTGTTTTGTGACTACCTGTTGGTACTTCTTACCCCCTCACCTCGTCAACCATCCCCCACACCCCTCCTGTCTGGCAACCATCGAAATGCTCTCAGCGTCAACGGTTCTGTCTCTGTTCTTCTTGTTTGCTTAGTTTTTTAGATTCAATTGTTGATTTGATTTTTTTTTTTTTTTTGCCATTCCATTGTTCCCAGTTTTGATCTTTTTCTTAAGTCCCTATAACATTTCATATAATAATGGCTTTGTGATGATGAACTTCTTAGCTTTGCCTTCTCTGGGAAGCACTTTCTCTGCCCTTCCATTCTGAAGGACAGCTTTGCTGGATAGAGTCATTTTGGTTGTAGGTCCTGCTTTTCATCACTTTGAATACTTCTTGCCAGTCCCTTCTAACCTGCAAGGTGTCTGTTGAGAAATCAGCTAACAGTGTTCTGGGAACTCCCCTGTAGGTCACTAATTGCTTTCCTCTTGCTGCTTTTAAGATTCTCTTTTATCTTTAACCTTTGGCATTTTAATAATGTGTCTTGGAATGGGCTCTTTGCATCCACCTTCTTTGGGCCACCCTGCCCGAGCTATAGAGCAATCTGGGAGGCTGCTGCTTGCGCTGGGCTTGGAGAAGCCCAGGTGGAGCCAGGCTGTGAACGTAGGCATGGTCGCTGCTAACGCCGAGCTTGGGGCCCACAGAGGCTGCTGTTGCTTGTTTGATAAGATTGAGGAAGTTGTGCGGCCTGAGCCAAGACCTGCCGTTCATACAGAAAAGCAGCGCAGGTGGCCTGTAAACTGGGTGGGGAGGAGTCTTAGGATCTCCAAGGAGAACTGAGCCGTGTTAGCCAGGCCGAAGGAGTCCCAGACATGGCACCAGCCTGCCTGCTCTGTGAGGGAGGGTTAAGAAGAGGGACAATGCCAGACACTTCAGTTTCTCCCTGTATGCCACTGGTGCCTTTCCTTTCTTTTTAAAAATATTTATATATTTATTTTTGGAGAGAGGGGAAGGGAAGGAGAGAAACATCACTGTGTGGTTGCCTCTCATATGCCCCCAACTGGGAACCTGGCCCACAACCTAGACATGTGCCCTGACTGGGAATCGGATCAGCAACCCTTTGGTTTGCAGGCCAGCACTCAATCCACTGAGCCACACCAGCCAGTGCCCACTGGTGCCTTTCAAATTTCCCAAAGGTGTCTTAAAATGTTACGTAGATAAAAATAAGTAAAAGAGAGTAAGCCTCAAGTTTTATTGAGAATGACAAGTTTCACATAACATTGGGAAAATCAATATCTGTAAATTACTCCTTCAATCCACTAGTTATATTTTGATTTTTAAAAATGTGCTTGCCAAGATGCAGTATATTAATATTTGGTAACCATCTCCTGGTGTCTTTCAAGCATTAAATATTTTCCTGACCTAAAGTAAATTCTAGTTCTGTGTGTTTTTGGAACTCTACAGATATTTTTTAAATCTGCAAATAAATGTTACCTTAACTAAATATTTTCACCTAACGTTATGTTGTTGGTGTTCCTGCTACAAACTGAAAAGCCAGGAACCCCACCAGGGCTTCTGAGACGTGGGCTCTCTGCCTGCCACCCTTCCGGCCCGTCTGTCACCCGGGAGTCTGCGGTGTTCGCTGTGCTTCTGGAACTCTCTGCCTGGGCCCCAGGAGGCTCTGCTGATTCTCCCACACTTGGTATAATCCTGCCCAGTCTGTCTCTGTGATGTGTGTGTGTTGGGGGGAGTGGGGAGCAGACCAAGGGGAGAGGAAGATGCAAACAGAACGACTGTCAGATTGTGTTGAGATGCCAGTCAAAATCTACAATATGACCTAAAGTGTTAAAGTCAATCTAAACCTTATTTGTGAAATAACCTTTGCTATTTAGCAGATAGGTAGTAGATGAAATGACCCCTAAATTAATGTGGAATATGTAAATGTGGTGATAGTACATTCAACTATTAGTCCAGACAGAAGTCAAAATGCCTTTTCCCCCACGACCGTAATTTAAAATGTGATTGAAAAGCCCACCTGTGCGTGCCGCCCTGCCCCCACCTCTGCACAGACAGGTCCACTCACGTATTTTCCATTTACACACACATTACTGCCTTGTTGTACACATTTAAGTATGCACAAAAGGAACGAATATTAAAGGGCCAGTGTAAATGACATGGAATGAAACATTTATGAAAAAAACACAAAAAGCCACAAGAATCGACAATCCGGGCGTCCTGAGCTGAGAAAAGAAACAAACTTTGCGCCGGTGTCCCAGCTCAGCCTCGTCCGGAAGGTTGTGACCCTTTTTATGCTGGGGGTCGTGGTTCTGCGCTAGAGCCTTCATTTCCTCCTCCTTGACCTTTCTTGAGCTCAGCTGATAAACACAACTCCTCTCACTTCATCCTGCGGAAGCTAGCGTAACAGGACTGGGGTTCGCAGACATCGAGTGTCTGCTCCGGTGCTGGCTGACAGAGCGGGAGGAAAGCCAGCCCTGGCCTCGAGGCCCCGTCCCTCCCCACCAGCCAGAGCAACGGAGCCGGGCTGGCGTCTTCAAGCAGCGCCCAGCTGCGGCCAGGTGAAGGCCTCCAGGCGCCAAGCGGGACTCGAGACTCGCTGGCGTCACCAGGGTGTTTTGTTATGGAAGCGCCCCCCATGGCCTCTGAAACCCTGTTCTGCGTGGCCTTGGGGCGCTGCAGCTTCGGTTCACTGGCAGGAAGGCACGGGAGTCTGCTGGGAACCTGCAGCGGCAGAAAAGCGATTCAGGTCCCATCTCCTCGAGGCATTCAGGTCCCATCTCCTCGAGGCATCCATGGGCCCCTGCAGCAAGTACTGTGTGGGCGCAGTCCCCACGGCACGTACATGTGACCGGCCTCTCTGAGACAGTCCGCGGGGTGATGGAGTATGATTCTATGTTATGTTCTCTGTGCAACACAGGATTCAGGCCGATTCACCTGCTCCCTGTGACAGAGGGGCTACCACAGAAGATGCTCAGGGGACCAGACGCGACACATTGGGTCTGGGGCTAGGGCACTCGGAGGGGGCTACAGGCTGGGACCCTGAGCAGCTCAGGCCCAGGCCCGGTCACAACTCCTGGCCATGGCTCTTTAAAAAGGTGAAGGGAGCCCGGCTCTGTCCCTGCTGCTCAGGGCCAGGGTCAGGAGCCACCTGCCCAGAACAGCACTAGTGGTTGTTTCTGATTTCAATCACAAGTGGCGATGAATCCCAATAGGCTCCACAGTGCCGAGCAGGGCCAGAGAGCCCCTGAGGACATGGGAGATGATGCAAACTTGCCTCCACACTACACACAGAAGGACTTTGGAATCGCGCCCCAAGCCTGTCCCTGCAAGTACAACGACTCTAGATCCAGGGCAGCTCCCGAGCAGAGACCGTGTGTGATGTGAGGCAGATCTACGAGCACCTGCTGCTCTCAGGGCACTGCGCACAGGCCATCCCGTGCTGCATCCAGCCCTGTTCCCCATGAAAAGACACTACACATGCCCAGAGGCCTCTGCCGCTTCTGCTGTGACCCCAGCATCCAGCACAGGGCCTGGCACTGAACACACCAGGGTGAATGTGCCAGAAGAAGGTGGGCAGAAGACCAGGGACTTCATGAGGCTGAAAGGCTCACCCACCATTCTGGCCAAAGTCCCTACAAGCAAGGCACAGAGGTCACAGCCTGGACTCTCTCTTCCCAGACCCCTGAATACCCAGCGCCCACCTCCCAATGCTGTAGTTGTCAAGTTCTCCTGCCAACCCCACCCTCAGTACTTAGACACCACATGGAAATGAGGGGGAAGAGGGGTACTAAGTCTTTACAATCTTTTCTTATGTCTAACAGGGTCTTGTTCACTAAGTTCAGGCTCTTCCGTGTTCTGCAAATGTGTATGTCCCTCTGCCAGGCCACTGTGCCTGGGGCGGGAGGCCAGGGACCCAGACAACAAGCCCTAGTTCCCCCAGGGGACAGTGACTGGGCCCCTTCCTTACTCTGTGAAGAGAATGGCCGTCTTATGTATCATCCGAGCAGATGCAATTCTTTTTCTTTTCCAGTCTTTAAGGATTACCTGGTTGTGCGCATTCTAAGTCAACATAAGCCCAAGGTAGACTATTCATCTGCTGTTCTACACCATGTCTTTGGGAACTGCCCTACTCCGGAGGAAGAGGGGTACTATTGTTAACCTAATAACGGTGGGGTCACCGAGAGCTGGGGAGCAGGAGGCAGGCCTGTTTCCCAGGGCACATTCTCTGTACGGCACAGCCTGGTCCATGTAGCCTGACTCCAAACCTCCTTTTCCCTCACCAGAGGACCTTTTTTGATTGCTTTCAGAGAGGAAAGGGGACAGGGAAACACTGATGGCAGGGAGACACACCGATGGGTTGCCTCCCGTACGCGCTGCAACCAGGAGTCAAACCCACATTTCTGTGTCTGGGAAGACGCTCCAACCCACGGAAACACGCTGGCCGAGGCCTGGCTCCAAATCTCAGTAATTCCTCTTCGCTTTGACAACTGCTTTTTTAAAAAAGGGATTTTATCATTTCAAATAGTGGGAGGACAAAAGCAAAAAATCTGCTTGCACCTCAAGTTCTTAAAAACTCATTTCCATTTGCCCTTCTGGGTGTTCAGACCTCTTTGATACTAAGGCTCAGCCACACTGAAGCACCTCTAGGGTTTATTAACTACGAGTTGGTATCATTTGACTTATGAAAATAATTCTCAAGAGCAAAAATTAATGCTGTTTTTATGGGCGGGATAGTACAAAAATACAGGACAAAGTATGCAATTTTATAAAGTAGAGGTCAAAAAATATTTAGAGGAAAAAGAAAAAACAGCGTCAGTTTTTCTCAACATAAATCAATACTGGGTAAATACCATGGGTACCATCTCCTGATATCTAATGTTGCATTTATTAGTTCCTTTTATAAAATGCTGTTAAGATTCCAAGGGTGTTGTGGTAAAACTTGACCGTTAACGGGTGTGCAAACATTTCAGGCAGGCGTGGATGAAGAACTCGAAGAATGTGAGCAGGTATTTCATGCTCCAGGCCCTGAGAGTAGGCAGCAGGACTTCATTTACCAGGTGGGTGCCTCCTTCTCTTTACTGAAAATAGTTTCAAGACCGCAGGAACATCGTAAGCGCCATAAGTATTTTCTCCTAGAAAACAGCTAATAACTAGCTGAACTAGAACTAGAACTTAGAAAACTGTCCTTTAAAAACTGCTTTTAAAAGCATCCTGTTACAAAAGTTTAATATACTGGTAACTCAAATGAAAGGATATTGGTTGCTCACTAAACCACATTTGTCCTTCAAATATGACTAGATGACCATTTCGATAATAATACATATGCAGAGATATCTGAAGCAAAGTTTATTTGGAAACCTTTCAAAATTTTTCTACAGTCAATATGGTATTACAAGGTCTAAACGTCTGTCCCAAAAGTATCAAGCCAACATCAATAAAATTAAAAGTTTGGGAAGCCGGTACTTTTGGGACAGGCCTCGTATTTTTAAATTTAGTTGTTAGAAAAATCACTATATAGTTTCCTAATTTCCAACATATGTTGTTTACCTTTACTTTAGTAACAAAGTAAATTTCCTATTTTTCCATACAAGTAACATTTTTTCTGTATCTGTGGACCCAAAGTTGTAGATTTTTCGGGTAGCTGCAGGCTTTATTTTGCACCGACCATTCCTAGATCACATGGTCCAACTTAGGGTTGAAACGCACCCCTTACACTTGCCCCCAGACCTCCCCTCCCCCACCCCACGTTCCAGGCCCTGGAAGCCCACCATTCCCTGCATGTTGGTCAGATTCAAGCGTAGCTGCTTGGGTGTGACCCCCTGGGCTGAATTCTCCCAGCAGCTCATCTGAATTGCCAACGCTGGTAATTAGTCTCCAAATGGGGACACCCATCCAGGGACGGTCCTCAGCAGCACTGAGGACCTGATGAGTACCTGGTTGCTTTTAGTCTTACAGGAAGTGATGCCCAGAGGCTCAGTTCCTCAAACAGCAAACTTGGCCTCCCCAACCTAACACGTGCATTACGTAAGCTGGTACTGTTGTTACTGCAGATATCAAGTTCATTACATCGGATGTTGCAACTGAAGATCACTACCCATTAAAATCAAACAACCAACATGCTCTGAACTAACTCACCATCTGATTTAATGTGTCAATGCTCAAGAGTCAATCTGTACAGTCTTCCATGAATTGTTACAGGACGGTAGCGTAACAAAGAATCACGTTTCAATTCCTATCACCTGCTAATCGTGATTATTAAAATGTGACTGTCAAGTTAGTGACAGTTTGAAGCTATGAAACACATTGTAAAATACTTATACCATTTTGTGCATATTGCTGAAGGAATTATTTTAGTGTCAACATCAACGCTATTACTGTTACGAGAAAAATATTCAAAATTGGAAATCAGGAATAAAAATGATTATGTGATCTGTTAATGTCATGCTAGAGCATGAGCCCACAGTATGTATGATGGGAGAGTCACAAAAACAGAATTATCTTCTGGAGGGCGGCCCCCATAGTATAGGTTGCCAGCGAGGTGGGGGCTCCAGGAGCCCACCTGTGTCAGGGCACCAGCTGGCGCTGTTGTGAGAGGCTGCGTTCAGCTTCAGTGGAATATTTTGAAGATGCTTTCAACACGTTTGCCTATTTCATGATGGGAGATTTACAAGCTCACCTGCCTACACGGCGCTGAGTGTCCAGCAGTTTTTGACCAAAAATGACTCGATCTCTGAGCCCCACCCTTCCTATTCATCTAATCTCACCCAGAATGACTCTCTCTTATTTCCCTGGATGAAAAAAGTCCTCAAAGGAAAATGTGTTGCTGATGTGGAAGAGGTGAAACAAAAAAACAGCAGAAGTGCTTTTAAAAGGCATCAAAGTCAACGAGTTCAGAAACTGTTTTCAGCAGTGGGGAAAAATGTTTCAATAGGTATATTGAATCAAATAGAGAGTACTTTGAAGGTGATTGATGTTTCAACACTTAAGAATAAATTCATAATTTTTTATAAGTATGTTTCATTTTGGGGGGTCCACCTTGTATGTTCCATGGCTCTGTAGGATAATACCATTTTATTAGATTTATTATATCTTTTATTCCTTAGAGCCCAGACATTTTATACTTTAAAGTTAGGGTTCTTGTTTTAAAAATGATAAAGTGAAATGGTTTAGATTTTTGTCATGTTAAAAAGATAACACAGCCCTGGCTGGTGGCACAGTGGATAAAGCGCCAGCCTGCAAACCCAAAGGTTGCTGGTTCAATTCCCAGCCAGGGCACATAACCAAGTTGCAAGCCAGGTCTCCAGTCAGGCCCGCGGCGGCTGGAGGCAGGTGAAAGGCAACCATACTTGGATGTCCCTCTCCCTCTCTGCCTCTCTCCCTCCCCTTCTCTCTAAAAATAATAAAATCTTAGAAAAGAAAAAGATAACACAAAGTTACAGTTTCATTACTCTGTAGGGTATTAGCAATTGTATCTGAACTATCAACATTATTTTCATATTCCTCTCTCATCTGATTATAAAATTTCTATTTTCATATCCTTTTTTGAACTAGCTTTGTCATTCTGTTGTTTCATCAGTTGTATAACTGATATTACAAAAACGTATATAGTTTTCCACTAGAAAAATATCAAATACTAATCAAGGAATTGGGCAAAAATAACTAATAAGGCAAAGTTGCAACCATTATCAGAATAGGGTAGGTAATAGGCAACTCTCCCTGAAACTATTCATCATGAGAAAATGAAGTTGAAGTAAACATGTGGTTGAAATAAAGCTGTGGCGAGAATGCCTGTGTCACGTTGTCCTGGTGGCTGTCTGAAGCAGGCGTCTGCCAAAGGCCCCCAGTGGCCCTGAGAGGAACCCCTGAGAAGGAACGGTACGTGTCTCTGAAAGCACGCTGTGCACGCGTAAGACTGAAGGAGCAGCTTCCGAGTCCTAGGTCATCAAAGACCCTTCAATCCCTCTGCCCCACAGTGTGCAGAGTGCCGGGCTGAAGCCACCAGGAGGGCCAGCAAGGTCTGCCGGAAGGAAGTTGTGGTGCTCGCTCCCTGTGAGCACTGGGGCAGTGGAGAGTTTAACTTTAGGTCAAGATGCCGTAGAGGACTATTTATATTTGAGCACCATCCGAAGAGTCTCATCTTCACCATCCATGTACATGATGACGTAAGTCTTGCCCCAAGTACCTCTCCCTTTCACTATACTTGAGTCTCACCCCACAAATGAGTTATTACAGCAAATTCTCCATTCCAATCAAACATGGTACAATGTCAGCAAGTTCATGGGGTCAACACACATGATTCTCTTAAGAACACTGACTTGATCCAATTGTTTACCAAGTGTAGAATTTAAAGTTCTATTACTAGTTAAAAAGGAATATTTACTTCTTTTGCATCAGAGCATAAAGTATTAGGTTCAGTTGAACTATCTATATAGGACTAAGTTAACTGGTGAACTGGGAGTCTCTGCACATCGACTGGAAACAGCTCTTAGAGAGGGTTAAGACAGGGAAGTGTTTAAAACCCACACCCACCTGGCTGGTGGCACCGTGGATGAGGCGCCAGCCTGCAAACCCAAAGGTCGCTGGTTCAATTCCCAGCCAGGGCACAGAACCAGGTTGCAAGCCAGGTCTCCAGCCAGGTCCGCAGCTGGAGGCAGGTGAAAGGCAACCACCCATTGATGTCTCTCTCCCTCTCCCACTTCCCGTCTCTCAAAAATAATGAGTAACTCTTTAAAAAAAAAAAAAAACCACCCACACCCAGCAAGTGAAATCGACTTCATTTCCCTGTGGCTCAGTCGCACAAAGGCGCAGTGTGGCATTCACCTTTCACAGACCTGTGCTGCCACAAAGGCAGGCGTGAGGTTAGCTGATTTTGTTTGCACCAGTGGAGAAAGTTTTCAATAGGGCAGCAGTCATCAACTCAGCACGGTTAACAAAATAACATTCTCCGCTAACAGAAAGTAATAGGTTAGCTGCACAATGTAGGAGTTCTGTTCCAGAAGGACTTACCCAGCACTTTCCCTTTAGAGATCCATGAATTCATGCCTGCTGGGGGGGGGGGTGGAGAAGAACCCTCCCTGATGTTTTTTCTGCTTCCCCAACGAGGACTTGCAAAGAATAAAGACTTGTTCTGTTCGAGGACTTGCAAAGAATAAAGACTTGTTCTGTTTTTTACCACCTTTTTCTTTGCAGTTGGAGATCCACTGGCATGGGGACTGCCCTGGACCCTGGGAAGTGCTCTCCCCACCGGCCCTAGCAGGGGCCCCAGCCGGGTTCCTCAGGAGTCTGTCCCTGCTGGTGGCAATGGGAGCTGAGCTGAGACACAGACTAAGGAGGCTGTGTACGGAAGCTGCCAGCGCACGCAGCCACCTGCCCAGGTGGAAGGCCCACACCTTCCCGAGCCCTTTCCCACGTGGCCCCTGCCTATGAGCTGGGGCTGGGCTGCCCCCTTGCCTGAGAAGCTCCTTCCGTTTTACTGTTTTGCTGTTACTGTCAGAAGGCCCGCCTCAGAGGAGGGCACCTGTGAGGTCTTTCTCATGACGATCTGCCTGAAATCACATTAGTTTAAATTGAATTTCTCTGTTTTAAGAGAAATATAGTAACATTTGTAAAAGATTACTCTTTGAGGATGTTTTAGAATGTAAAAATTAAATAACTGAAAAAAGATAACCGTTACGTACTTAAAGATTTGTTTCAAAACAAGTATGAATTTTACTTTAAAAGATACAACTTGGTTAATCAGGAAAGCAAAATGTCTTTAAAAACCGTAAACCCTGAGGTATGTGTGTAGCTTTTGTACTAGAATGACAATGAGTCACCAGCAAATGTATCTTCTGCTCAAAAGATGGGATGCTTAACTAGAACTGTGTAACACAAGGATTTTTAAATATTTTAGTGATTAGGCTGTTTCACTTGTCCTGATTTCCCCCCCTTTGCCCCACTCCACCCAGCATCCCCACTTCCTCAGGCAACCCCCACATCACTGTTCATGGCCATGGGCCATGTGTGTAAGTTCTTTGGCTACTACATTTCCTATCCTGTACTTTACATTCTCTTGGCTGTTCTGTGACTACCTGTTGGTACTTCTTACCCCCTCACCTCCTCACCCATCCCCCACACACCTCCCGTCTGGCAGCCATCGAAATGCTCTCTGTGTCCACAGTTCTGTCTGTTCTTCTTGTTTGCTTAGTTTTTTAGATTCAATTATTGACAGACTTGTATTTTTTGCCATTTCATTGTTCATTAGTTTTTTATCTTCTTTTACTTAAATAAGCTCTTTAGCATTTCATAAATGGTTTGGTGATGATGAACTCCTTTAATTTTTTCTTGTCTGGGAAGCGCTCTATCTGCCTTTCGATTCTAAATGGTACCTTTGCTGCGTAGAGCAATCTTGGCTGCAGGCCCCTGCTTTTCATGACCTGGAGTATCTCTTGCCAGTACCTTCTAGCCCGCAAAGTTTCTTTTGAAAAAGCAGCTGATAGTCTTATGGAGACACCCTGTAAGTAACTAACTTCTTTCCTTGTGCTGCTTTTAAGATTCTCTCTTTAATTATGACGTGTCTTGGAGTGGGCCTCTTTGCATCCATCTTGTTTGGGATTCTTTGCGCTTCCTGGACTTGCATGTTTATTTGCTTCACCAAATTGGGGAAGTTTTCTTTCACTATTTTTTCAAATAGATTTTCAATTTCTTGCTCTTCCTCTTCTCCTTCTGGCACCCCTATGAAACAAACGTTGGACCTCTTGAAGTTGCCCCAAAGGCTGCTTATACTATTCTCATCTTTTCTGATTCTTTTTTCTGCTTGTTCTGACTGGTTGTTTTTCACTTCCTTATGTTCTGTACCATTGATTTGATTCTCAGCTTCATTCACTCCACTGTTCTTTCCCTGTAAGTTGTTCCTTATTTCAATTGGTGTATCTTCCATTTCTGACTGGGTCTTTTTTATAAGTTGAGGGCCTCAGCAGGTTCCTTGAGCATTCTTACAACCAGTGTTTTGAACTCTGCATCTAAGAGATTGCTCATCTCCATCTTGTATAGTTCTTTTTTCTGGAGTTGGGTCTGTTCTTTCATTTGGGTATGTTTCTTGGTCTCCTCAATTTGGCAGCCTCCCCGTGTTTGTTCTGTGTATTAGGTGGAGCTGCTTTGACTCCACGTCTTGGTGGTGTGGCCTCATGTAGTAGGTGTCCTGTAGGGTCCAGTGGCACAGCCTCCCCTGCCCCCCATGCTGGATACTCAAGTTGCACCCTTTGTGTGGGCTGAGTACACCCTCCTCTTAGATTGGAGCATAGGTTGCTGTTGGCAGATCAGTGGGAGGGATTTACCCAGATCAGTCAGCTGCAAGGACCAACTGTGACCACTGACCACCAACCTCGCCCTTCACGGAGAATCAGCTGTGCAGGGACAGGGTGATGGTGCTCCAACGTGGTCTGTCCACTGGGTGTGCTGGCCCTGGGGTGTCCTGGGTGGTGCAGGCAACAGTCAGCCCCCACCTGTGTTCTGCCCAGGGCCACCCTGCCTGGGCTATAGAGCAATCTGAGATATTGCTATTTGTGCTGGGCTTGAAGATTCCCAAGAAAATCCAGGTTGTGAATCTAGGACAGCTGCTGCTAGTGCCCAGCCTGGGGTGGAAGCTCACTGAGGCAGCTGGTGCTTGTTTGAGAGGATTTAGGCAGTTGTATAACCTGAGCCAAGACCTGCCATTCATATGGAAATGCAGCTTGGGTGGGCTATCAGCTGGATGGGGCAGAGTCTCAGGGTCTCCTACAAGGGTCAAAGGAGTTAGCAGGGTTGATGGGGTCTCAGATATGGCACCAGCCTGCCAGCTCTGTGGGGGGAGGGTTTAGGAAAGGAACAACGGCCTCTGCACGCCTAATGCCAGACACTTCAGTTTCTTCCGTATGCCCTGGCGCTGGAGCTCAGAGGGAGTGAGTCTGAGCAGGTGAGCCTGTGCTTGGTTCCTTAAAAAGTTCTTGGGGTCCAGCAGTTTCTTCCATGGACTCAATCCCTGCTGTTTTTTATAGCCAGGTATTGTGGGGATTTCTATTCCTGCCACTGGAATCCTGGGCTTGGGGACCTGGCGTGGGGCTGGGTCTCCTTGCTCCTGATCTATCCCTCATGAATTTTTATCCACCACATGCGGGTGTGGGACCAGTCCATTCCACATCTAGGCCCCTGCTACCAGTCTGGATAGGTACGGTTTAATTCCATATTTGTCAGATTTCCATTCAACAAGATTCTGTAGTTGTCTGACTTCTGTTCAACTTGATTTCTGATGGTTCTGAGTGTTGGTTCTTCTATATTTTAGTACTATTTTTGATAGTGGTGGTGTGAAGAGGCGAGCCATGACTACCTATGCTGCCATTTTGACCAGAAAATGAAACAAGAATTTTTTAATAAGCTTAAACTTGCATAACAGATGTTAGGTATTTTCCTGGACATCTGTTACCCCAACAAGGACTCTAACACTGTTAGATGACAGCTGTCAACTGTGCAATGTGCATGATAAGGTACAGAAGCTAAAACGTAACATTATTATTAAATAACCCATTGTAAATATCACTATCATGTAAAGAGCACCTGCAAGAAAATTGTATGAAATTGGTAATAAAAATACAGGATCAAGAAAAAACATATATATAGTCAAGGGTCAGAATGTTTTACTTCAAATAGAATTACAATTTTAAAAATCCCCTATCACCTTAACTATAATAATTAGGAGATTCTGGCTAAATATGATCAAGGATGCAAACTGAGTTTATTTCCAGAGCCACCGCCCTTCCCCTCCAACCTCTTCAGACCTGCTTCCTGCCACACTGAAGTTAATTTAACGATACAAAAATTGTTCCCTACATTGGTAGTTTGAATCTATTCATCCTGATACTCATTTAGACCATGGGATTCTTTTTGCTTTACCTTACACTGAAAGGTTGACTCTAGAGAAAAACTATTTCTGTGAAGAAAACTTTACTGTTCTTTTGTTCACAGGCAAGACGCATGTTTTCTGATGTGGAAGGCAGTGATGGTAGAAAGCAAGCTGCTTGTGAGGTGAGATCCTAATTTTGTAAAAAACAGAGCAGTACACTGAACCTACTAATAATAGCACCATAGCACCGGCTAAGATGATTAACAGTTATTAAAATCAATGTCAGGGCACTTGAACAATAACTCACAGGCTAAAAGGCTCCCAGCACAGCTCGGGAGTTGGGCTCCCAGAAGCAGAGTGCTGACCCAATGTGACATGGGCCGCTAGCTAGTCCCCGTGGCACAGCAGGACTCGCCCTGAACACACCCTGTACTGGGCGCCCTGGGAAATAATGCACCCTCAACAGAACAGCGGGGCTGGGGTGCCCACTGCGGGGTATAGAGCACCCCCTGCCCATGGATGGAAACATGTGCCCTCTCATGGCAATGAAGCATCTGTTCCAACAACCATCCAAGGCAGGGGAGGCAGATACCACCTAACTCACAGCAGGCTACTCTCCAACTGCTGGCAGCAATGAGCAGAGGACCCGCCCCTTGGTCCTGCATGTCTCACATCAAGCCACATAAAAGGGAGCCTTTCCCATCATGACAGAGCCCCGTTGGAACATGCAATGTGCCACTGTGCTTTCCACAGCAGACACCCAGTACAGAGCCCATTTCCAAAGCTGAACTTCAAATCAAATCTTATTGCCTATGTTTCCTTTATGCCCAACAAGGAAAATATTGAGAATAATAAGCTTACAAGTAACAAATGCACTGCACAGAAAATGCAGAGACCCACACTTGAGTTATTTGTGCACAAATGGATATAAAATTTGCAGCCATTTATGAAACTGAAAGAGAAAGTCAACTTGTTTAGAACATTTTTAAGAATCTTTGAGGGGGTAAGGGACTGGTAGTTTCTTTTTTAAATTACATTTTATTGGTTGTTCTATTACAATTGGCCCAATACTTCCCCCTTTGCCCCCCTCCACCCAGCACCCCCTCAGAAAATCCCCCACCATTGTTCATATTCATGCGTCATGTGTGTAAGTTCTTTGGCAACTCCATTTCTTATACTGTATTTTATATTCCCATGGCTATTCTATAATCACCTATTTGTGCTTCTTAATCCCCTCATCTTTTCATTATTCCCCCACATCCCTCCCATTTGGCAACCATCAAAATGCTCTCCATAGGCATGATTTTTATCTCTATCCTATTTGCTTTTTAGATCTAATTGTTGATAGATATCTATTTACTGCCACTTTATTATTCATAGTTTTGATCTTTTTTTTTTTTCTTGCAAGTCCAGGAAGCACAGAGTTCCAAACAAGATGGATGCAAAGAGGCCCATTACAAGACACAGCATAGTTAAAATGCCAAAGGTTAAAGATACAGAGAGAATCTTAAAAATAGTAAGAGAAAAGCTGAGAGTTACATACATACAAAGAGGCTCCTACAAGACTACCAGCTGATTTCTCAAAAGAAACTTTGCAGGAAAGATGGGACTCAAAAGAAGTATTTAAAGTGCTGAAAAGCAAGGACCTACAATCGAGATGACTATCCAGCAAAGCTATCCTTCAGAATGGCAGGACAGATAAAAGATAAAGAGCTTCCCAGACAAGGTAAAGCTAAAGGAGTTCATCATCACCAAGCAATTATTATAAGAAATGTTAAAGGGGACTTATAGTTTCTTAGAGTTTAATAAATTTATTGTTGGCAATATATTTTAGTGCTTTTATGTAATAAAAGTGATATCATGATAGTGTGGAAACAAGTCTAGAATGTTTCATTTCTTAATAACAAGTTTCCAAAATATGCAAATTTAAGGATTCTTGTAGTCAAAGAATATAGGTAAAACTGGCCCACAGTTCATGGCAAAGTAAGTATTTCAGCTTTTCATGGCTATAAAATTGGCTAAAACCTGCTGAAAATTCTATGTACAGTAACAAGCTGTACAAACAAGACCATGTTTGTAGTCCTTGCCATCTGGGAATCAGGACAAACAAAGAAGACCTGTCAGCTGGAGACAGCGCACTGCTAGCAAGAGCAAATCATTTGTGGAGCCACCGGCGGTCAGTTATGAAAATTCCACACACTGGAGCGACCTAGCTTTAGGGGGAAGAGAAATGAGGTTCATGGGGTGTTTGCAGAGTACAGATGGGAAGGAAATGGAGCCAGGCTAATAAGCTGCCTTGGGATGTAACTAATTAGACAGCAAGGTGTCACCAACCAAGTGAAACAGCACAGAGGCAGCACCAGTCCATTCAAGGCGAACTTGAGCTTCTGATGCTCCGATTCTAGCCAGTTTCTTTTTCCAACACTCTGGTTTGTTCAACTTACGGGTTAAGTTAAAATACTAATATTCCCATTCAAGCCACCTTTTCAACGGCTGTTGCCTGAGCAAGCAGATCTGAGACATCACTTACCGTAACAGTTTCATTTAGGCCGCAGTTGGCTCACAGAGCTTCCGGCAAGGGGCGGGGCCGGCAGAAGCCACCCCTGGGGCTTGTGCTGGACCCCCTGTCTCAGGGACATGCGCACCCGTGATGGCACCTATGGGTAGCTGATGGCTTTAGCAAATGGACAGAGCTTGTTGCTCTATAATAAAATTACAACCTAAAAAGCATTATGATTGGTCTCATAGTAAGCTAATTTCTGTGATAGGTAAGGGTAAGGGTTAGGGTCTGATCCATTATTAGGGCAGAAGTGTTATGATTATCATGAAGATTAGATTGGTGAAACTTAACAGTTCTGAAATCATGTTACATTAGGGAACAGGACAGAATGACATAATCAGAAAAGAAAGTATAAAGATATCTACCTATCTAGTGAGCATTGTTAGAACTCTTCATCATTGAATCAATTATTATGTCTTTAAAAGCAATGGATTTTTCTATCATTGATGGTACTTGATACAATTATAACTTGTTTCCAAACTTCTGAGCTTACAGACCAGCAAAAATTCTATTATTGCATTTAGAAAGATAAAACATATCTGAGTCTAAGAACTAGTTAAAAATATTCACTTGTTTCTGAGAGGTGACAAAATGTAGGTCAATGACATCTCTTCAAAAATAGCAGTGTTCTACTTCCTTCTGTTTCTGAAATGGGGGCAGTAGCTGACCAGAGTGAGGACAGTCCTGCCAGCCATCTTGCAGAATAGGGTTAATGCCACTGTATTTTTGGCTGTGTCTACAGAAGAACAGAAAACAGCTAACCGAGGAGACTGTTGAATCGTCAGCACTGATAATATTTAAATTTTAACTTCATTTTTTAGATGTCCACAAATGACAGTGACACAGCACTATACAAGCCATTGTGTGCAGGCAATCACATGTTACAGTGAAATGATGAATTAAATAAAGGCAGTTGAACTTGCCCAACTATCAAAAGGTAGGAACAGCTGGTGTGAAAACTATCCTGACAACTACTCATGAAAAACTATCATTCACATATCTAAGTATCTATGTCAAAAGCTTTCTACTTCAACAGCAGCTGTTTAAAAAGATATATGGCCCTGGCTGGTGGCTCAGTGGATAGGCACTGGCCTGCAAACCCAAAGGTCACTGCTTCGATTCCCAGCCAGGGCACATAACCAGGTTGCAAGCCAGGTCTCCAGCCAGGTCCATAGCTGGAGGCAGGTGAAAGACAACCTTACATGGATGTCTCTCTCCCTTCCTTCCTCCCTCCCTCCCCTTCTCTCTAAAAATAATAAGATCTTGAAAAAAGAGAAGATATATGCGCCCCCCAAGTTTATCACAGCATTATTCACAACAGTCAAGATATGGAAGCAACCTAAGTGCCTATGGACAGATAAATGGACAAAGAAGAGCTGGCACCATATACAATAGAATATTACTTGGCCATAAACAAGGAATGCATTCTTGCCATTTGAGACAACATGGGTGGCCCTGGGAGGGTGTTATGCTAAGTGAAGTCCAACAGAGGAAGACAACATAGGATTTCACTCGCATATGGAATCTAACAAATGCAATAAACAAATGAAACAAACTCACAGATGCCGAGAACAAATCGATGGCCATTGGGTGGGAGGGGCCGGGGAGAGGTGCAGCAGGGAAGTACAAAGCTGGCGGTTATAAACTGTCACAGCATGAGAGGTGCAGCACAGGGACTGTACCCATGGAATTACAATGACCGTGTACGCTGTCAGACAGCTGCTGGGCCCAGTGGGGTGATTACTTTTCAAGTTATAGAAATGTCTACTCACTATGTGGTACACCTGAGACTAACATAATATTGTGTTGGCTGCAACTGAAGTAAAAAAATAGCTCTTTAGCAGGTGGTGATATATAACCTAATGAAGAGGTTCAAAAATCCCTTAACTACGAAGAAAAGGTGTTATTAGAACGTCCTGTTCAGAACTTTCCGACGACTGGGAGACCCTCATATGTTACATATGAGACCACTGATAACAGACATCTTTCCACGAGCGAGACTGAAAACCGTTGCCTCCTATTTAGTCGCACTGAGCTCTAAACATCCCACATTTTCATGCCTTGAAGTGGATGCTGCATCCACAGATCCCAAGCTTTCTGTCCACTGTCGCACACTCGGACACAGCTCCCGGCACGTGGGCACCTGTGCACAAGGACACTGCTCAGCCCATGTGACAACACAGCTCTCACACCCTAACAGCCATGCTGGTGACACCACTTGCTTGCACATGCTATTCTGTTTTTCTAAACTGTGTATTTTTTAAATCCTCACTTAAGACTGCACATTTCCCCTGACCCCCACGCTGGCCCAGGGACACGCACAGGGACCGCAGAGCAAGGAGCGCTGGAGGAGGCCGGCCTCCGCTGCCCGGTGGGACGGGAGGCTCCTTACGTGGTCACGTCTCCATCTGGGCCGAGAAGCGAATTAATTTTCTGGCTGTAGCTGGAAGCAATCTCTCTCAATTACTTGCTCTGTTCTCCTTTTTACAGTTATATTCCTTAAAAGTAGTGGAGTAAGTATATTTTACTTATAAACATTTTGATAAATTCAATTAAACCCACGACCAAGCAGTAGGATGGTTTGTGTGCAGTTTGTGGGCAGCGCATCAATCAAATTTTCCAAAGTTTTAGTTTCTAGACTTTTCCTTTAGGTAGAGTCTGTCTACTGTGGTCTCACTTGATTTAACTTTCTCTTCCTGGTCTTGCACTTACTAATTTGCCTACTTACTCAGACCAGGTTGGGGACTAACGCTTGACATTTCTACAAAGCATCTCAGCTGCACTTTCTCCTGCAAGACGGCTATTGGAGTAAATATGTACCATCCTTGGATCCTGTACGTAGAACACGAACACTGAAAAGCCTTAAAATATACTTAAATGAGTAAACTTAATAACCAATGGAATAAAAGGTTTTCTTAAAGGCTGGGATGCTGGAAATACAAGGTCTGGCTTGAGGGGCCGAATAGGCAGCAACGGTGCAGGGAACGGCTGCTCCAGTCCGCACCCAACTCGCTGACTCCCCGTCCGTGAGGACAGGTGCCCAGTTTGAGGTGCGCAGGCAGGCTGTGAAGAAAAGAAACATCTTGGGGTAACAGGTGCAAACTATTATCAAAACTCCAAGGAATTTTTGTTTTTCATTAACGATGACAAACATTGCCAATCCGGTGATACCTATACTAGTAGTGATTGTTTTTTTTGCTTTCAAAAGTCCAAAAGAAAACATGCCGACTTCTGTATCAGAGGCACAACACAGTCACCCCCTTTCCTTTTTGACACCCCCTTTCCTGGTAATGAGCTCATTTGTCCTGGGGTGGCTGCCCTTCCCCCTCCCGGCTGCCACACGCAGAACCAGTCACAACGTCGTACGTGATCAGGTGCTGTGACGAGGTGGCGGGGTGGTGAGAAAGCGGAAGAGGGTAGGAGACATCGTCCGGTAGTGAAGGAACCCAAATGGCACCTAATTCAAACTGTGTCCGACCACTTGGAGGGGCACGACGTGCGTTCAGAGGCACCGGCTGCTGACAGCGTCGGGCCAGATGCTGCCCTTTGGGGTGGAAAGTTCCAGGGAACCTCAGCTCTCAGCTCAGTTGTAAATCGCACAGGTCCCTCCTCGTGAAATCAGAGCCGGTACTCACACCCCGGTCCTCCGAGCAGGGACGTGACTATAGTGTTCACCTGCTCCGGGAGCTCTCGACTAGTGGAAACAAAATGTCAATCTCAACGGGCATCTGGAAACAGCCTGGCAGCCCCTCAAACAGCTAAACAAGCATGTGCTACCACCAGGCCCAGGAACTCCCTTCTCGGTACGTCCCGTCCCGGGGGAGAGAAGCTGTGTGTCCGGGACCCAGATGATAGCGACAATTGAGTGAGCACAGGCTGTGCACGAGGAACTCAAACAGTTTACCTATTTGCTCCGTCTTTGCAAAGTTACAGTGAAGCTGCGGACAAGTGTGTAACAGCCCATTTACTCTTCTCCTTTCACACTTATTTGGCCCAGGGACAGAGCCCTCTCAGCTGCGCAGCCACTCCAGGACCCCAGCTCTGCACCCACGACCCCGGGCCAGAGACACCCCCCCACCCCAAAATGCACGACAGGGCAGCTTTGCAGGATGGGTTTATGGATGTTAGTTTATTCTGATTCTTCTTGTTCTTTTCAAACTTGTATAAACAACTACGATGACAGGGAGAGAGCTCTGACAATCTTTAAAAGCTGCTGAACCAAGATTATTTTGCGCAATAACTGCTCACCACCCTCCTAATTTTTTTGGAAACTCTTAGGAAATATAGAACATTGTAAGTAAAATAAAACCAAGTGAGTGCAAACCTGCTTTCAGAGGCACAATTTAGCCATTAACTTAAATCCTTTATCTTTAATTAGTTACAAAGTTTAAGTGCTGAGAGGCTGCACGTTGGAAAGTTTAGCTTCCCAAGTTCCAGTCCAAGCGTGCACCCGTCACCTGGACAGACACCTGGACAGACACCTGCACAGCCTGTTAACAATGCAGGACCAGGGTGCAGGTGGGTGTGAGGCCTTGGAAACCTGCATCTGAAACACCTCCATTTCAGGAGGTGCTAAAAAAGGACGCTGAAGGCAAATGGTTTGACACGTAATGTGTTATCTGTATTGTTTTTAAAAGGAAACAGCCAGAAGTTCTGCCTTAAAATTAGGGGCTGATTAAAGAGACTGAGGCTCGGTGGCTGAGTCATGAAGAGCAGAAGCCAACCTGCCGCCCACAAAGAGCCGCAAGGGGAAGAAGGGGCGACCTGAACCCTTCTAGCTGTTCCGCACTTTCCTGGTGCCAGGAAACCAGGGGTTGAGTTCTGGTGAAAATCCACTTTAAATCTTCTACCTAGGTGCTTTCCTGTTACTAAATTTAAAAGCATGAGAATGCAAACTTAGGGCAAACCATGTGGTCAAGTCCAAGTTAAACCCAGGTCAAACTGCTGCTTCTGTGCTAAGGGAAAGGAGCCCCTCCACCCCAGCCCCAAGAAAGGGCATCAAGCAAGTGCTCAATTTCATTCACACAATGAACCCATCTCAAGTTAGCAAAATCTTACCTATTCTAAATAAACTTTACAAAATTGTACATAGTCCAAAGAAACTTTTTTGAAAAAAAACACACGTTATACTTAATGATGTAAGCAGTATCAGAAATAAGTATGCTTTACTCTCGTTTGAAAAAAATACATTTATGATGTTTCAGCTCATAGTTCTATTTTTTCACATGTATACTTATATGGTTATTAATTCTCAGTATCTGAAAATGGTCAGAGGAAAGGGGCATTAATGAGCTTCAATTTGAGATAGTTACATTTTTATATATTCAAATTAGTTTTGATATAGGTTAAATACAGAAATATACACATTTTAATTTCACATTTTGATCTAATTTTAGACACATTTTAAAATGAATCCTTAGAGGGAATTACTGTTCATCCAAGCATATATGGAAACTTGATGTATGTCAAAGGCAACATTATGTAACATGAATATTCAATAAATGAAAGTGAGCCCAGGTTGTTCCTGTGGAAAATAAAAGTAGATCTTTCTCATGCAGCACACATGAGAATAAATTCCAGTTATTAAAGACTTATGTTTGACAAATGAATCTTTAAAACTTTTTAAAACTTCATGGCTACAACATTGGAAAGATTTCTTAAATTAGGCACAAAGTACAAACTACAGAAAAAACGAATTAAGTTTTCCCCATTAAAATGGAAAATGAATATATCCAATTACAGCATCAAAATTGAATTACAGACTAGCAGATTATGTGTAACTTAGTATAACCCCAAAATAATCAGTACTCACTGTTTTAAAATAATTTATGTTAGAAACCACAGACCCATTGCAAAAGCTGCAACAACAGGACACGCGATGCTCAGATGAGGAAGCACAAATGGCCAGGGAATGAGAAGCAGCCTGAATCAACTACTGCTCGGAACATGTAAGTTACACCTCCGACGATGTAAAACTCCACACAAAGAAACTCATCAAGGTTCGGTACATCTTTATGTGTGGCACAAATCATTAGAAACAGCTTAAATTCCCAACACAACTGAATACAAGGTGATGTACTATTCACACATGAGAATGTTCTTCATCAATGAACAAGAATGATCTAGTGCTACATGCACCAATCTTAATCTCAAAATAAGGGCTGAATTAAAAAGTTGGGTTGTATAAAAAAGGTGTAATATAACATTAAAGTTTAAATACATGCAAATTGCTGGTTTCCATGTTATTTATGGATTGCTAAATACATATATAAAAAGAATATTAAAAACATGAATGACAATGACAAATTCCAAATTCAGAGCAGTAAGTACCCCTACGAGGAAGTATGGAGAGGAACAGAATTGGAGAGAAGTCCACACAAACCTTTGATTTTAGTTGTAATTTTATTTCCCTAAGCTGAACAGAGGGCATGTTGGTATTTGTTATATTATTCCCATACTCCATTGCATTCTTGAAGTCATTTGCAATTCAATTACACATATATGTCCCCTCTAAATTTTATTCAATGGTTTTTATAAAGCATGCATTCATCTTTGACTCATAATGGAAATTTGACTGGTACAGGAAAGCAAGATTGGCTAATATCCGTATGGCAAAAGAACATGCACACTCATCAAATTCGAAGCCACTAATGCAATTTCTATCACAGTTCTCTTTTTAGAGTCTACATCACCTCATCTTCACAAGGAGTGTATGTATCTGTTTTCAAATAAACTTTAATTGAAGAATGTTCTCACTGTCTATTATTTGCTGCGGCACTGCATGTCAAACATTGAGTTCCAAATTTATATTTCTATTCTCTGCCCTCAACAACATACTCAAAATCAAAGTCTCAAGTTCCTCCAATAAAATTTATGTGGAGCCCCTCCCCAAGTAACCTTTCTCTTTTTCTTGTATCTTCTCCTGTCCATGTGGCATCAACGTTTGACCTGGTTCAGCCCAAGTGCCTGAGCGTCATCTTCAAACCTCCTTTCTCATGTCCCACAATTAGCTAGTTAACATCAAGTCCTCTTTAGAAGGGCCTCTGAAATGTTACAAATCTATACACTTGCCTCCTTTATTTCAGACTCTTTTTTTTCTGTGCTTATCTTTATTATCTCCTTTCTTCTACTCATTTTTGGCTTTGTTGTTCTTTTTCAAGTTCCTTTAAGTGTGAAGTTAGATTTGAGCTTTTTCTTGGATTTTGAGATAGGTCTGTAATGCTATGAACTTTCCCAGTGTCCTACCAAATTTGGATTGCTGTATCCTCATTTTCATTTATTTCAGAGTATCCTTTTTTTTTTTTTTTTTTAATGTACAAGTACTTCTTCGCTAAAGGGGGAAAATCAATAAACATACACTTTCTTCATGTTCAAAGTATCATTAAGCATATACTTTTCTAGTATTTAAAGAATCCACAGTACATACTTTTATTGATGTTCTAGGAAATTCCAGTACAATCAACAAATGGAAAGAACTTTATTGTCAATAAGTGAGTGAAACTTAGTTAACTGTCTCATTTTTCCAGCCTGGGGAAGGGATGGGATAAGATCAGCAATGTCATTTATGACTGTACAAAGAAGTCCAAGAATGTCTTAGTCTTCTAGACTTTCTATGTAAGAGAAATGTTCTATTTATTTGTGGTCTGTGCTTATAATTTTAATGCAGAAATAGGTTATCAACATGGTTTAAAATATAATTTTTGAATATAGTCTCATCATTGATTTCTATGCCTCCACCACTATGAAACTCAGATTATTAAAAGAACCTTTCCATCTTTACACTCAATTCTGGGTCTTGCAGATCTTTCATAATTTCTGCTTATTTAAGGTCAGGTAGTGCTGTTGTGTTGAAGTTGCAGGTTTCTGTCAAAAAATCCCAAAGCAGGTCTCCATTTTCACTGCCATCAATGAAAGAACCAGATATATCCATGGTGGCCAGAAGGTCGTGACACTCACATGTAATCTCCAACTTGTCCAGCATGTGAGTGAGATCAGTCGATGTGACGTGCAGGCAGAGGTCATTCTGGGGTAAGCGGGCTCCGTAGTTTTTCTACAGCTTGCCCCAGCCACTGCTTCCTGACACAAGAATAATAAGAATCTTAGCGTTGGTAGCTAAGAGACTATGGAAGAATTTCAGGGTTGCTGGGATGTCTTTTACATAATACAGCATCTGAATCATATGAATAAAGTCCCACTTCTGAAGTTCTTTTTTCTCCATTATTCTATTTTGATATTCAGATCATGTCTCCTCATGCCAAGCAAACTTTATGTTCTCAAGGTTTGAAGACTTGGCTACAAACTCTTTATACTTGGCAATTGGTTCAGCATTTTTGATAGGAACTCCTGGGTATTGAGCCTGCACTTGTGAGAGAATTTGAAGATCAATTTCACCTGCACCTCCGCCAACACTTAGAATCTTAATTTCTGGCTTTTTATCTCCAATCCTCACTATTTTGCCTGGCAGCTTCTCCTCCATGAATTCCTGAATGCACTGGTGTTCCGAGGAAGTGTTGAGAAACCTCCGAAAAGATTCAACATATCTGCTGTCATCAGAAAACAAGCTCTTCATGGAAGATGCTGTATTTGGTTTCCTAAGGAAGACTGAGAGAGAGGGCTCAAGGCATCTTCTGATTTATTGCTTGATCTCATTGTTGACCCTTTCACCGTTTAACAACATGTTATTTAGCTCCCGTATCTTTGCATGTGTTTCAGTGTTCTTGTGATTGCTTTTTAGTTCCATAGCATTGTGGCTAAAGAAGATCCTTGACATGATTTCAGTCTTCTTAAATTTATTGAGGCTTGTTTTGTGTCCTAACATACGGCTTATTCTAGGAAACACCCCATGTGCACTTGAAAGGTGTGTATATTCTGTTTCCTTGGGCTGAAATGCTCTTAAGATATCAATTAAATCCACCAGATCTAGTGTGTCATTTAAGGCTGTCTCCTTGTTGATTTTCTGTCTGAAAGATCTATCCATTGAAACCAATGGGGTATTAAAATCCCCAGCTGTGACTGTATTTCTGATGGTCTCACCTTTTATGTCCATTAAGATTTGCCTCACATACTTAGGTGCTCCTGTGTTGGGTGTGTAAATATTTACTACGATTATAGCTGCTTGTTGGACTGTTTCCTTTATTATTATGTAGTCTTCTTCCTCTCTTTTGATAGCCTTGGTTTTAAAGCCTATTTTGTTAGATGTATGTACTGCCACCCCAGCTTTTTTCACTTTCTATTTGCATGAAATGTCTTTTTCCACCTCTTTACTTTTAGTCTGTCTCTTTTGATCTGAAGTAGGTCTCTTGGAGGCAGCATATATATACGTCTTTTGGTTGAAGCATTTAACCTATTTACATTTAAGGTGATTATTAGCAGATATGTATTTCATGCCATTTTATTGATAGACTATTGTCTTTTTTCTTTCTTTTTATTCTTCTTCCTCTTAAAGCAAGCCCTTTAACATTTGTTGCCATACTAGTTTGGTGTTAGTAAACTGCTTTAGCTTTTTCTTGTCTGGGAAGCTCCTTTGCTTTTAAACAATAGCCTTGCTTGGTAGAGTAGCCTTGGTTGTAGGTCCTTGCTTTTCATCACCTTGAATATTTCATGCCACTCCCTTCTGGCCTGAAATGTTTTGAGAAATCAGATGACATTCTTATTGGAGTTCCCTTGTAGGTAACTACCTGCTATTCTCTTGTGGCTTTTAGGATGATCTCTTTAAGCCTTGTCATTTTAATTATGATTTGCCTCAGTGTAGGCCTCTTTGGGTCCAACTTGTTTGGGACTCTCTGAGCTCCCTGGACTTGTGTGTTTTTTCCCTTCACCAGATTAGGGAAGGAAATAATTTGGTTATTATTTCTCCAAATAGGTGCTCAATCCCTTGCTCACGCTCTTCTCCTGGCATTCCCACAATGCTGATACTGTTATGCTTCATGTTGTCCAAAATATTTAACCTATCTGAATTTAAAATTTTTTTTTTCTTTTTACTGATCTGCCTTGGTGCTTTTTTCTGCCTTGCCTTCCAAATTACTGATTCAGTCCTCTGCTTCATCTGACCTACTATCTATTGCTTCCAGTGTCATGTTTCAGATATCGCATTCTTTATTTCTGACTGGTCCTTTTTTATGGTTTTATCATGCTGTTGAGTATATCTCTATTTCTAAATTTCTTGCCTCCATTTCATCTAGTTCTTCTGGAGGATTCTCTTGTTCTCTCATTTGGGATGTTTCTTTGTGTTTTCTGCTGTAGCTGCTACACTAACCAGCCACTAAACTTTTCAGTTGTTAAACTAATCAAGATGTAATCAGTAGCCTAGTTTAAGCACCACAGTGTGGGACAGAGTAATTCCTTTAGGGGGCTACTGCTTTGCCTCAGGCTGAGGCCACTTGGAGGGGAGTGATGTGCTGCAGAAAGATAGCCTTTGCAGTATGCGGAATGACTCAGCACAGGGATCCTGGCACCTGGTTCCTTCAATTTACTCCCCAGAGCCACCAACCCCAAACTCTCGTTAAGTGTCTTCAGTCCCTTCTGCTGGAGACCAGGGTAAGTGGCTGCAAACCAAATCTTGTGCATTCACCCTTTAAGAGGCTCTCTCTGCAGCTTTTCAAGATGGACGTTATCTGGGTTCCTTTCCAGTTCTGGCACTACAGGCTAGGGAGCCCAGCTTGGGGTTTAGACCCTACATTTCTCAGGAGGAACCCCACCCCCACCCCTGCAGCCACTACAATTTTCCTCTGGCACTTCACCTGCCACCCATAGGAGTCCAGCCAGCACTCTTGTGCCCCCTTTGCATTCCCCACACTGTGAAGTGGCTTATTCCATCTGTCCCTGGTGATAAGGCTTCTTTCCAGCTGGTGTTCATTTGCTTATTCTGGATGATTCCTCTACAGTTTAGTTATAATTCTAGGCGGGTCCTGTGTGGAGGCTACTGTAGCTTCCACTACTCCTCTGCTATCTTGGCTCTCCTTGATTTCAGTCTTTTAATAACTCATACATTAATTTATAGAAAAAAATGGAAGATTATTTTAAAATTATTCACTATCGGTGAACAGGAATGAAGAACTAATTTATATGAAATTAAAGCAGCTGAATGTAAAAAATGAAGATGAACTCAACTATTGCATATAACATTATATGACATAAGCAATGCAAGTATATGAAAAATACCATATAAGAAGTCAACTTTTTCCTTTTAAAGGACTTAAAACAGGTACAAACACAAAAATGAGCCCATTTAATCAGCAAGGCGAGAACCACACCACTAGCTTCAAAGGCCTATGATCGAATATGTGCACTCAGTATTTCCATTCTGCTTACCAATGACTCAGGCAACAGCAATTATTTAAGTAGGTGGTTTATTGCCTTTTCTCGTCACAGTGCCCCTGATGCTCTGGCCCCGACCTTACATCTGAGCAACTCTCAGGCACCACTGCACCTTACTGCGTGTCCCTTGTCAGAGTTCGAACAGTCTGCACTCCTGTAAAATTGCTTCCCCAATAAAACGGTGTGTCCATATACACTCAGACATTGAAGAAATGGGTAAACTCCATTAGGAAAGGGTACACTTTTTCTTAAGATAACACCTCATCTAAGATTTGATTCAAAGAAGCTCCCACAGTAGGACAAGGCCATGCTGAGGTTACCCTGAGGGAGGAATAGGACATTTGCATGCAGTGAATTTGTTCCCTTTGAAAATGTAATAAACTTCAGGATGAATCATTTGCACTTCAGAAATGAAAAGTTTTTCTTTTCTTTTGTGAATTATCCATCAAATTTAAAGTTGAAAACTTGCTCAAGTGTCAGCCGCTGTAAGTATAATTTTATAAATAAAATAACCCTATAAAATACAGGTACTATCTTCAATTTAGAAATGAGAAAATTAGAGACTGGAGAATTTAGATGAATTGCCCATCCTAGAAAGTGTGACTTCAGGGGGACTCACCTCAACCACGTTACACCCGCTTATTGGGAAGTCAAGTAGAATTCGTACTGATTTCATCTAATCTAGGACATCCTTGAAATTTTAACTTCCCTTTTACATATCACAATAAATGTATATTGGACACGACATCATAATAAAAACATAAAAGGCATTTAGGCTTTTATGAGAACAGCACCTATCTCAACGCTGCTCAAATTGGAGAATCTGGAGGCAAAGCAGGTGGCCAAAGAAGCTGGTGGCACGTACTTGTGCAGGCCCTGAAGTTCTTAGTGCCCAAGTTTTAAATGATCCTAGAAGTAGTTCAGGTAAGTTTTTGTTTTTATTTTCTCTCCTTCCCAAAGAATGTTTTTGATGAATTATGCAGAAATTGAACACAGACACACAGGTCCAATTCCCTTTGAAATATTTAAGGACATAAAAATGAACAGAAAACATCCTTGGCAAAACCCGTATTGAGATTGCAAAAGCCACGCATTTGAAATCAGGTTTCTGATCTATCCCAAAACATAGACATCAGTGGTTTCTCACTTTCTGCCCTTGCCTCTCACATGTCAGAATGTTTTATTAATGGAAGAAGCAGATCTCCCTACCATAATTAGTCTACATGATCAACCACACTGGAGTGACATCCCTGATTGCAACATGACAGACCCAGTGACAGGAGATAACACATTCAATGGCAAAATAAGACCTGACAACAGAGTAAAACCCTCAGTGACCTGTAGCTTACAGAAATGCAACCCACAGAATCCGTAACTTTCTTCCCAAGAACTGCACTCCCCAAATGACTGAGTGCTTGTCTGCGTGCAGATGCACTCACAAAGGCTAAGACAATTTTCTTAGGGCGCAAGGGTTCCAGACTGGAGCACTCACTGACACTGGCTTAAGCAATCATGAGCTCACAGATGCTCTCCTAGCACATCCTCGGGGCCCAGGAAGGCTGCTGTGGCCTCACTCATCCAACCAAGGTGGTTTTCATTTCATTGAATGTCTACTGCTAATCACTTAGGATAGGAGGTAACACTCTCTCCCTGTCCTGTTTCAATCTGCTTTCACTGAAGTTATAGCTAAAACAAGTTATTTCATGACAGTTTACTTTATCTCCCATTTATTTCCTATCTAACGAACAGAAAAGATAGCAGAGTAAATATTTACCAATGTTTATCCATTCATTAATTAGCGCTGTGACTCAAGCTCACCTACCAATAGCAAATGAATAGCATACTCTCATTACTTACCATTCATATAGAATTTTAACTTTTAAAGAGCTTTTTCACACAAACGCATTCTTCCCTGGTAATTATCTCAGGTTGCTGCCATTCCTCAGGAAAAAGGAAGATGGAACAGGTAGGATTTGGGTGTGCAATCTTTTGGTTTAGAACTTATGGGTAGATGGTGTGAACACGAATGAAATCATGGGGTGACAGAACTGGAGTCTAATGACAGGGACAACAGATAATTTGGAAGAAGGGCGGTCATGAAGAGTAACAAGGTTTCCCCGTGTGGAATCTCCTCTTTCCTCTCTCAGAGCTCACTCAAGACTGGCTTTGGCCACATGAACTCTCACCAAACGCATCCCGTGAGAAGCTGCGGGACTTCCGCGTGCCAGAGCCTTGACCCCTCACACATTGTTCCCAAGACAGGAGTGCAGCCCAGGCCGTGGAGACGTCTGAGCCACACAACTGTTCCCTAAACCCACAGCCTGTGCACCTTTAGCCTCTTAGACACTTAAGGACTCTCACTTTTCCCCCTTCAGTCTGCATTTACCCACACAGGTGTTTCCCAAGTCCACAAGGGCACACGATGTCAAGATTTCTTGCAAATGAGAGAGAATGATATGAGGGATCTGAATTGTGTGAAGAGGTCAGAAACGCAGAGACAATTCTGACGGACCCATAGAAGCGGCCAGACACAGATGAAATTGGTGTCTCTGTGAAGGAGTTGCTTGCTAAGTACAGGTAGTAACTGCCATCCGACTGTCACAGCCGAGGTTCCACGCGGCTTAGCAGAGGTCCAAATAAGCCCCAGTTCCTGGGGATGCCGACCTGAATGCACTAAGTGCCAGCGGCTTGTCAGCCTTGGGAAAAGCCTCAGCGTTGTTCCCAAGTGGCTGTGGATACAGCCATGCCCTTCCATGCGAAGAAATCCTGTGTGGCTGTGCACTGAGAACAATGGCATGTCACCCAGCTTCCCTTCGTCTTCCATGGCCACCAACACATTTCAAGAAAACACACTGGCCATTTATACTGTCCTTTGCAGACTTTTTTGTATACAAAAGAAGTCATGGTAGATTGCACTCTATTTTCTAATTTAATCTAGCCTCTTTCTGTCTTGTAGTCCAGAGTAGAAGAATTTTAAATTCAGTTTATAAATGAAACCACGTCATCCCTCAATTTCCTCCGTTACAGAAAGGTATGAGGCCACTAACAGGAACAATTGTTAAGTGAACGTTTTCTCTATTATAACCATGGTAGGTCCATGAGGTGCTCATGTATTTCCTAACACCACTGGCCTGCCTCTCAATTTTGAAAATATGTATGACCAAAGTCCACAGTAGCTAAGGACTGTTCATTTTTGTTTACTTAAAATACTGGGTAGAAGCTTTGAAAATAAACACTAATCATGCCTATCAGACTTTTAAGGTACTAACAAAAGAATTCAAGAAGTATGCCTTAATACTTCTGAAAGTTTCATTGGCCTTACATTTGTATGAATTAGTCTTTAAATGCCTCTGAGAATCAGTGAAATTATTTTCTGATTTCTCATGTTAATCATAACTTATTAATACCGTTCCTTTACAATAGGTGCAAACAACAAACTTGCCCCTCCTCCCCCCAAGATTTTATTCATTATTTTTAGAGAGAAGGGCAGGGAGGGAGGAAGAAAGGGAGAGAAGCATACATGTAGGTTCCCTTTCACCTGCCTGTCTCCAGCTATGGACCTGGCTTGCAACCTGGTTATGTGCCCTGACTAAACTTATTTTCTATAGGGATTGATCATTCCTATTCCTCTGTGAAAGAAAACAACACTTCTCTTTTTAAATTGGACTTTATCTCGAGGTACTGTGGAGTCACACATAGTTGTCAGAAATAAACGGAGAGAACCCAAACCCCTTCCCCGCTTTCCCCTCATGGGAACACCTTGCCCAGCATCACAACTGGGCAGTCAGTACCGGCACAGCTGGGGTTCAGCACGCCTGTCCCCTCGAGGTTCCAGAGTGCTGTCCTTGGCTGCCACACCCTCTTCCCTCCCACCCCCTCGGCATCACCTAGGAACCTCTCATCTCTCCTCCATGTCCTCATTTTGTCACTAGGAACTTATTTAGTCTATGGCCTTTGGGGATGGGTTTTTTCTTCACTTGGCTAAGTGCCCTTGAAATCCCCCCAAACTGGTGTGTCAATAGTCTGCTGCTGTTCTTGTTGGGTACACTGCGGCTGGACCTCAGTTTGCTCAGCCACCCGCCCAAGTGGCAGCAGGGGTGCTCCAGCCTGGGGCCCATGTGCGTGGAGCTGCTATAAATGGCCCTGCACTGGTCTTCCCACTCCGGGATAAATAAGCAGTGGCGGGCCTGCTGTGCCATTTGGCGAGTTCCTCCTTCATTTTTCTTTTAAGACACTGTCCTACACTCCTCGAGAGTGGCCGTGCCACTTCATTTTGTATCCCCGCTGACAACATGTTTCCCCTTCTCACCAGCATTCAGTGGCGTCAGTGTTTGACATTTCAGCCATCTGAATATTTTGGTGGTAGGTGAAGGTAGTACTGCTTACACACCTGTAACATGGCACTCTGGACACAGGTGCAAGTCATCTGTGGAAACCTCACTCCCTGGAGGTCTTTATGTTTCTCCACCTCCCAGATGCAGAAGTGGTGCCAGGCCACCTAGTTTTGGCGTCCATATTTTTTTCCATTTTCCTTTAATTTTTTAAAAACTCTTAAAATCTTGCCAATAATAAAACAACATATTAATGCATAAAAAAAGAATTACACTCTAACAGTACTTCTCAATCTGGTCTGTGGATCTACTCTCTAGGAACTGAGAATTCTATGAAATGACTTAAAATATGGTGACAGTAGTCAGATTATAATCTCAAAAATATCTTTTACCAGTTAAAAAAGACAAAATGATTTTTTTTTTAGTTATGAAATTTTCACAGTAAGACTGTGGTCCTACACCTGGGGGGAAGGCACTAAAAGTACTTACTAAGAAAGCCGAGGTTCTCAGGTAGGAGGAGCTATGCCAGTGCCAGGGGGCCTGCCTGTCTCTTCAGGTCTGGGGAGCTGCCAGCACACACATCTTGTCCCCAAACATTTATGATAGAACCCTTTTTTCATTCCCCAAAGTGTCCATCCCACTGTACATCATAAACTATAATGGCCACATTATCTGCGATCATTACTAAAAGAAGAAATTAAAACAAAAGGGCAAACCCAGCAAGAAACACACCTGTCCCCCTCCCCACCCCCACTTCACCCTCTGTCAGGACACCAGGGGCTGGTGCAGCATTTGTTAGTGGAAACACTAGGCAGCTCCTAGGCAAGCCTCCTTTTCTTTTAACTTCTCATTGTGTGTTCTGTGCTTGTCCTACAAAGTATAATAATGACAAGGGACAACCAAACAGTAGTGAGTAAATATTAATACACAATTGTCCTAAGATTGTGTAAGAATATCAATATTCTGCCAATGGTGTACCTTAATAATATTTAACAATCAAATTGGCAAAATAAATGCATAAGTTCCTATTCTTTCAAAAAACCATTATCTGTAAATAATTTAACAGCTTCTCAACACCCAAATCACTAATCTGTGATCTAATAAATGTGACAGGAATATCACATTTGCTTTTTCTAATGTCCTCAGGTATACTCGTATGCATTTCATTCAAGGATATGACAAGTTGATAGAATTAAAGGAAAAATTAGAAGATTTTACGTAATAATATACCAGTTACCACATAAAGAAAAATTCATTATTAGTAAGAACATATAAGCAGAGTTTTGGGGCCTGCTGGTACACATCCCCATGTCACCTGAATTATTTTGGCCAGCTTATAGTAATTCCATAATCAGAAAAATAGAGCCTAAGTAGATTAAAAGGGAAATAATGATGTTGGAAAAAATGTAAAGGACGTTAAGAAAACACCAACTCTCAAAAATTTAAACATTTGAAATTATGTGAGAGGTGGTAAGGAACATGCAGGGTATTTACAACATCCCTGCAATTATTAAAGTTTCAAAATTTAGCAGGTAAATTAGGTAACTGATCAAAACAATCTATAATGTTCCTGAAAATGACAGGTATATTTTCTAACAGAGTTCCGAATCCTGAATCTTTTAACCCTTAAATATGGTGTGCCCTGTCAGTAGAAGTTGGTTTGCACTACTCATAAATTTTGAAATAGATATGGTGTATGTTGATAAAAATATAACCAATTAAATAGTTTGGCTTTTTAGGGTCATTACTCTTCTTTAGTATTTACAGCCCACTCTATTAAAGTCAAAATGTCTTTGGTCTTCCAAATGCAGACCCTGTCACACCATAAAGCTTAGAAGGTGGGAGTGATAAACCAGTGCCCTTTCACACGTACTGTAGCATGACCTGCTTTATGAAACAATGGTCTCCATACATGTATGCACACTTTAAACATCATAAAATTGAATATTTGAAAAAAATGTGTAAGAATCCATCTGGATGAATCCTTTTATAAAGCAAAGTTTCTATGTAAGTCATAGTTTCCTATTGTAAATCTAATTTATTACAAAAAGAATACAAATAGTCACTTCCTTATGACATTGAGAAAATATAAAAAGGCTCCCTCGTCCTTGCTGTGACAGCTAGTTTTAGCGGCCAACTGAGTGGATGGGCACCCAGGCACTGGCCCGGCATTGGCCTGCATGTGTCTGGGAGGGGCATCTGCATGGAAAACGCTGTAATCAGTACACTGAATACAGCAGCTGCTTCTCCCTGAAAGGGCCGGGCCTGTCCAGTCTGCTGAAGGCCTCCCTAGAATAAAAAGAATGAAAAGAAAGTGCTTCTACCCAGCGGCACTCTGGTCTGGATGCTGGTTTCCTGTCCCCCGTCTTTGGACTTGAGCTGCGCCATCAGCTCTCCTGACTCTCGGGCCTTAAGACCCGGCCTGGAGCACAACCTGCTGCACCGCAGTTCTAGGCACCTGTTGGCCTCCGTAATTGCATGGAACAATTCTTTATGTTATAAAACTATCATCATCTATCTGCCTACATACCTACCTACCTGTGTGTATTTGTATATAGTATTGGTTCTGTTTTTCTGGAGAGCCTTGACTAATAAATATACTAGCTAAGCTATACTGATATTAATGACATTAATAATAATACAACTTAGCCCTGGGCTGGTGTGGCGCAGTGAATTGAGCACTGGCCTGTGAAACAAAGGGTCATCAGTTCAATTCCCGGTCAGGGCACAAGACTAGGTTATGGGCCAGGTCCCCAGCTGGGGGTATGTGTGAGAGGCAACCACACATTGATGTTTTTCTCCCTCTTCCTCTCTCCCTTCTCCTCTCTCTAAAACTAAGTAAATAAAATATTTTAGAAATAAAAAAATAATAATGCAGCTTACATGAATACAATGAATTCCATTCAAATAAAATCTGATATAAATACTGAAGTTCCTGTCATTTCAACAATCTAATTGCAAAGATGATCAATTTTGGTACGTACAACTACATAAGAACCTCATTTTCCTTGTATAATTCTGAGTAATGAATGTAGAATAATGTCGGGGTGATTTCAGGGACTTTGGATATGCAGTGTTAGATGTGGGGGATGGGAGGGGTGAGTCATTATTTGAATGGGCCCTGAACACTAGGCTGCATAAGTTAACAAGAGCTCTTTACAAAAGGAAAATCAAAGCATTGTGAATAATATGTCAAAGATTAATATTTTATATTACATACTTGTAGATATAAGGAAAATAGTAACGAATATGCACAGAAGCATTGCTTACAAAGTAGAAAAAAACATGTAACTCTTTCCAACCTGCTTCTAAGAAATACAGGGTATAGACGATATCCACTTCATGAAAATGTGTTTTAAAAGCAGTAAGAGCATGATAACTCTATGCTGAATGAGGCAACTGTGGGTTTCTCCCTTTACTAAATTTGTTCAGAGGAAATGTAAAGTCTTTTTTTTTTTTTAAGATTTTATTTCATTATTTCTAGAAAGAGGGGAAGGGAGAGAGGCAGAGAGGGAGAGAGACACCAATGTATGGTTGCCTTTCACCCGACTCCAGCCACAGATCTGATTGGAGACCTGGTTTGCAACCTGGTTATGTGCCCTGGCTGTGGAATCGAACCTGCGACCTTTGGGTTCGCAGGCCGGCGCCTTATCCACTGTGCTACCAGCCAGGGCTGTAAAGTCTTTTTAATCTAGCTAAACTTTAAGTTCCACTGTTCTTCAGGTAAAACCTGAATGTACCCCCCCACCTTGGTTACCCAATAAAAATCTCTGGAGAGGGGACTCTTGTCTGACATTAGCCAGGCCTTCCCTCCCGGTGCACCAGCTCCCTGGGGAGTTTTTGTTCCATTCCTGGCACTGAGGGATCTCTGCGGGTCAGGGTTCCTCATCAACATAAGAGTCAAGTATTTATAAACTCCACAAAGTTATTTGCAGTTAAAATATATAGATATACAAACACACACACACAAGTGCACACATGCAAATGTATCTTTTCCCCAATAAAATATGTACCCTATTGTTGCCGTAACTCCTTCATTTATTGTACAGTCCACGCTGAAATGCATCTTGTATTACTTTGGGTGATTTATGAGACGCTGGAGTAACTGTCTGGTGACGACGGTAACCAGGTGGAGGGCGCTGGTCAACGCTAACATTTACACAGAGCTGCGACTTCCGCCGGCTCACTGCAAGGTTGTTTACAACGTGCGCACCTGACCATTTAGTCAGGGGCACTGACCTCTGATCCCTCAGTGGTCAAATAAGAAAATGGCAACAGCCAACACAACAATAGCCATCAAGGGGGAATGAATCCAAGTTACACTGTTATTTTGGTCAGATCAGCAAAATGATCTGTATTTCGGTGTGCCGCAGGATTTTGGGAACTGGTTTCTGTGCACCATGAGATGCCAAAGGTTGAAAACCAGTGACAGAGCCCTGCAAACACGAGCCAGGCTGGGCCTCGAGGCTCAGGGAGGCAGGTACCATTCTTCCTGTCCGGCAAGAGAGCGAGCGAACTGGAGCACAGGGAGGCCACATTCTCTAAGTGTGTGAGATACATTTGAAACAGTGTTTCGCCGTAACTTGTACTATTAAGAATTAGACACTCCCAAATACTTGAGCTATGTTACTAGGATATAAACTCCTAGGGAGACCACCCACGTACCTGGAGATGAGGGTTATGTAACATGGACAAGGCCTGTGGTACGATGCTAAGTAAACCAGAACATGAACGTGCACTTTCACGCAGATCATGGCTACAGATGGCCAGGGCGCACCTGGGTGAGGGCGTACCTGGGAGGGGGTGGCACCTGGGCGAGGGCAGCACCTGGCAGCACCGCTGCTCCCGCATCCTGCCCGAGTCACACAGCGTCCGGTGCCCATCCCTCCCCACGTGTGAAACCCCGATGACTAGTCCGTCAAGGTCCCGTAAATGCAGCTCCAAACCCACTTCACGCCCGCTCCCCAACTTCTCCTCTAGGGTCTGGAAGAAGGACTGCAATCTCACCTGCACTCTCCACGCTCTCCCCTGCTCTGGGACCCAACTCAAGCGCCCATCCTCCCAGGAAGCCCTCCTGCGTGACTTCCCCACCCTCAGGACTTCCCCTTACACGAGTTACCACGTTCACTGGGCAGGAAGGGATCGTGTGCTCGTGGGGCGGCTACGGGGTTACCCAAGGACACCAACATCCTTTTCTCCTGCACCTTGTGGGTCAGCCCAGATTTCTGCTTTCTATCCCCGGCCTCAAGGCTGTCCCCGTAAAGCACTGGTGAGTTTCTCCTGTCTTTGGGATCCCCACTGGCCATGCGTAGGAAGCGTTTGTCAAAATAAAGAGCCTAAGTCAATAGGGTCTTACACACAGACATTTATGGAAATCAGTCATCTGTAGCAAGCAGCCTAACCTCCCAGCTCCACGAAGGGGGAGGTGCTTTTAGGACCTGAAACTCCAATACTTCTGCTAATGTAACATATTTTGGTTCCAGGAGCTGGTTTAGAATCACTTGTGAAGGAAACATTCTTGGATTTAGAGGTTGACAGGTACCGTGAAAGCTTTTTAGTTCACTGCAATAAAAAATATCAAAATACTTCCCAGCATAGCACTTCCCTTATCAAGAGCAACTGCCTGGAAGCCACATGCAGCCTGGAGGTGGGGGCAGATGTCCCCATCAGCTCAACAGGGGAGGCTATGCAAAGTGGGGGCGATCTGCATTTTATAGCATCTTTGTGAACCCCAATTCTGCAAGCACCTCACAGAGCAGCTAACACCCCCATGGAGAAAAGACCCGCGTGGGTGGCACAACACAGAGGGACACCCTGGTGGCCCCGCTCAGCTGCCACTAGAAGCTCGGGGCACCCGGGTGTGGCAGGGAAGGGCAGTGGGTCTGCTGCCCTGAGCACCCCGGGCCTTCCACAGCAAGCCCTCTCGAAAAATCACCTCCACCCCCATCGAACTGTACCTGCTGGCCTCCACTCAGAGGGCCAGCATGGTCCTTCTGTCCCCTCACATGCCTTCCCCTTGCTCCTGCAGAAAGCAGTGCCCGGGGTGACACCTCTGGAGAGAATCTGGGGCTTTTCTGAAGTCAGGGGCAGGGCAAGCCCTGGGCACAGACACATGCCACCCCTCCCACGTGGCAGGCCCCGGTCCAGGGGAAAGTGCCGGGAAGCTGGAGACATTCAACACCCAGGTGGACGTGTGCGGGCTGGTGGGCAGGAGCCTGTCACAGTGGCAGGCGCCCCTCTGCCCTCCAGGGGTCACACTTGGGTTACAAATCCCTCACCAGGCAGGGAGCCAGCAGCCTGATTTGACACAATTTATTCGAATCCTTCCTCATTAAGATTTAAATGGAGTAAGGTAGAGCTTGAACAGCCTCCACCACTGTGCCTGGCTGCCCCGTGCAGTCAGTAAACATTTATTCACGACGCCCCATTCGCTCAGCGCTGCCTGTCCTTCCTGCAGGCTGTTGCAGCGCATAATTAAGAAGGTCAGAATTAATGAAGCGGTGTGGAGTAAAGTTCAAGGAATCCCCAGGTGCTATTTATTCTATTAGCTCTCAGGCGTGAATGTCAGCCTGCAGCCTAAGCGCAGGAGGGGGCCTGGCTGCGACCTGGGGACACCGGGCCAGCGGGACTCACCTGCACCACCAAGTCATTGCTCAACTCCTTCCCCGCGAAAATGACGCGCAGCTGCTCTGCCGGAACCCCCTGTCGCTTGGCAACCATCTCCTTGAGCCCGAAGATGCTGGTGGTGGACTCGACCTCCAATGGGAACCCATGGCTGGAGTTGAACCTCACAAACACTGGCGGAGAGAAACAGGGGGAGAAGAGGCGAGTGTTACTCGGGGCTGGGAAGTGGCAGCAGGTACGGTTGTGAGCCGCCTGGCCGCTCCTGGGCCAGGCACACAGCTCCTCCAGCTCGCAGCCCAGTGCTGCGGAGTGACTCGGGAGAGAACGGGGTCTCTGTGCTCATGAGCCAGCCGCCCACGGCAGAACTGCAGCTCCCTGTGACACCCGTCCTGGGACGCAGGAACCCAAGCAGAGAACACTTACTCATTTGGGATGGTGAGGCCCCGAGTTCATCAGAGTCACCTGTATGGTCCGTGACTTGAAGCACAAGGATAGGTAGCGAAACCAATCCTGCTATAAACTTACTGATATGGACAAGAGAGAAGTTCCTCTCACAGGCCTGAGTTATTTAGGGACCTGCTCTGTAGCAGTGAAAACACTGCCAGCTGCTCCGTGGGCCAGCGTGGGGCCACCCACGGCGCAGGGGTCCGGGCCCAAGGCTCTGAGGGGCCTGGCCGACACACCCATTCATCTTTCCCTGCCAACCCAGTAGCGCTGCTCCGGCCATTGGAACGTCTCTCCTTCCCCTGGGGACCGGGTCCTTGCACGCCCCTTCTCGCTGCCAGCCACCACGCCTCGTTTCCTGCAGCTCTCACGTTGCCATTCCTTCCACGCCCAGTCACCCTCTTGGGGACGGGTCCCAGGCACCCAGCACTTCCCAGCTGAAGCCGCACTTTTCCCCCGACGCCCCACACCCTCTGCCACGAGCTCCGGAGCTCGGAGGGCTCTTTAGTCTCTTCCTGCCTGCTGGGTACAGGACTCCATCCAGACCCTCTCAGCGATGCACACCTGTACTCCACCATTTCTCCACGGGGCCCCACTCGTCCTCTGCTGGGTGGTCCCAGCAGGCCGGGTGCAGAAAGCTCCTGGGCTGCCTCCTGCCTTCATGCACACTGCACCCTCTGTCACCCCATCCAAGGACAGCCATTCACCACCACGGTCTCTTCTGAGTGTGACCTTTAAGACACCGCGCACTGTGAGCCCCTGGAGGCTGAGCTCCACTGCTGGGGCTCCGGGGACATGGTCATGACATCATCACCCTCTTAGGGAGCAGCAGGGCCCAAGGTCACAGCCCCCCTGCAGACCCGGAAGAACCTGCGCCCAGGCCCTGCAGGTCCCTAGGCAGCCCGCCACCTGGGGTGAACGCATTAACCTGATGTCGCTCCTTCCCTCTCAGTCGCCTCAAGCTCTGCCCCCCAGATGAGCCACTCAGGGCGGGAGCGTGTCTCTTCCAGTGTGTGCGACCACCACACAGCCATCTTCACAAACCATGCCATCTGCACACACCTCAGACGTTTTCGGTTGATGTTTTACCTTCTTGAAAAGATGACGGACGCCTGAAGGCCAGGCGCTCTGGCCTCCGTGTTGCTGGCTCCTTCAAGGGCAGCATTCCACTACCTAGTTCCTGGTGAGCGCGCAACACGTCCTCCAGTAACGACTGGGATACAATGGCTACAAGGCCAGTAACGGTGGGACACCCGCAGCAGGGCGGAAGCCCCACCTTGCATACACTGAGCCCCACAACAACAATCCAGTAAGGTCAGGGCTACTATCCTCCTTTTTTCATGATATAATTAAGTTTATTAAGATTCATTGACCGCTAAGAGATTCAGAAATACATCGTTTTTGAAGAAATGTTTCATATTCCAGAATTTAAGCCTTACCAGGGCAAGAATTTTCACCTGTTTTTTTTCCATATTTTAAAATTTTATTGTTGTATTACATCCATCCCCTTTTTGCTCCCCTCTGTCCCCCTCCCCACCCACCCATTCCCCCCAAAGTCAATCCCACCTGATGTCCATGTCCATGGTTCCTTTATACTAGGTTCTTGTCTAAGCTGCTCCCCTTCCTTGCCTCTGCCCCACCCAACCCCCTTCCTCCTGACCACTGAAGGCCTATTCACTGTATTCATTTATTTGGTTCTGTTTTGCTTATTGCTAGTTTTGTTCATTATTGTCCCGTAATGGGTGAGATCATATGGTATTTGTCCTTCACTGACTAGCTTATTTCACTAAGCATAACATTCTCCAGTTCCATCCACGTTGTTGCTAAGGGTACGAACGAGTTCATTCTTTCTTTCTGCTGTATAGTATTCCATTATGTAAACGTACCAAAGTTTTTTGATCCAATCATCCACTGATGGGCACTTAGGCTGTTTCCAGCACTTGGTTATTGTAAATAGTGCTGCTATTAACATAAGTGTACATAGGTTCTTATGAATTGATGTTTCAGGATTCTTTGGGTATAGTCCAAGTAGTGGAATTGCTGGATCAAAAGGCAGTTCCATTTTTAGTTGTTTAAGGAAACCCCATACTGTTTTCCACAGTGGCTGCACCAGCCTGCATTCCCACCAACAGTGCATGAGGGTTCCCTTTGCCCCGCATCCTCGCCAACACTTGTTGTGTGTTGATTTGTTGATGATGGCCATTCTGACAGGGGTTCACCTGTTTTCTTTAATAATGTCTCCCAAACATGTCCCATGTAGTGAGAACTTAGTGAATATTTTTAAATTGAATTTATTGGGGTGACATTGCTTAATAAAATTACATGGGTTTCAGGTGTACAATTCTGTAATTCATCATCTGTAGGTTGTATTGTGTGCTCCCCACCCTAAGTCAAGTCTTCCTACCACCCCTCCCCTCATTTAATAGACCAGTAAAGGAAGCCTAGAGAATTATCATCATTTTTCCAAGCACATCAGCAGCTTTGCAATGGGATCAGACTTCAAATTCAGTCTCATCGAGCTCCAAAACCCCATTCTACTCCTACCGTAACAGGCTGCCCAAAATATTCTCAGAAGAAAGCTCCATATTCCTTCTCCTTATGATAAAAAGGCAGCAACAGCAAAAAAGGCTTCCTAACGTAATTCAGGGACTCCCCACGCAGGTGAGCCATAGGAAATGGGAGTGAAGAATAAAAGCTCCGGCCAAGAGCTGGGAGCCAAGGACAGGGAACAATGGTTAGGAGACTGAATGAGGTAAAAAAAAAAAAGACACCAAGATGAGAGCAGGTGGTGGGGCGACCGTGCAGAGCAAAAACCTAGCGCATTCTACCCACACGGACAATATTAGAAAAAGTAAGGTCTGGAAAAAAGTGTTCCGAGGAAAGAAAACTGGTGAAAAAATTACAAAGCGGGAGGTGCTTGTGAGGTGCTTTGAAGTCGAAGCCAGGGGGCACCTTGAAAGCAGAGGCGGCGGATGAAGGGGCCAGGGAGCCGGGCGGACGGGCGAACATGCACGGCAAAGTCTTGTACCATCTCTGGGAGGAGGGAAAGCTGGACTCCTGCCCTGCTGGTGGGGAAGTGGCAAGGACGGCCACACCGGCAACGTCCGGCCGCTCCTCACATGTGAAGCTCAGTTACCACCTGACCCAGCAGCTCGGCTCCCTGGTATCTACCCGACAGGTATGACGACGCACGTCCCAAGGCGTAGATGCGTGTTTGCCTCAGCATGGCTCCCAATGGCCAGAAGCTGGTGCACTGATACATGGATGTCTGCCCAGGCAAGGACGTGTTTTGTGCTGATCAGAAAGAGATGCAGCACCGATTCGTACTAGAGCGTGAATGAAATGTGAGTAAAGGAGGCCACTTAGGACAGATCACGCGCTGCGTGACTCCATTTATATAAAGAGTCCAGAAGAGTCACATACATAGACCTAAAAGTACGGGGGACCTGCCAAAATGAAATATATTTATTAAAAACTGTGTATTTATTCCTACATGTTTAAACTTCAGTCACCTCCAAAGTACTCTCCACTACAGTACACCTACCAAGACTTGTTTTTCACTGCTTAAAAGTTTTTGAGCTTATCAATTTTGGTGCCTTTTAGTGTTTTTGCCATTTTTTGTTTCAGCTCTTCCACACTGGCAAAATGTTTCCCTTTGAGGACTTTTCTTCATTTGGGGAAACAAACAAACAGTCACTCTGGTGAGACCCGGTGAATAGGGAGGGTAGAGCATGAGGGCCCAAAACTGCAGAGCACTGATGGCAGTGTGCGCAGGTGCACTCCTAAATGTAAACCGCCCATCATGACATGGGCACACGTGCTGCAGGAGTCTTCCAAATGCCACTGAAGCTGGACGCAGCCTGTCACAACAGCACCAGCTGGTGCCCTGATGCAGATGGGCCCCTAGGACACTCACTCAATGCGGAAGCCTGTACAGCAAGGGGCCTGCCCTCCAGAAGACAACTTCATTTCTTGGGGGTCCCTCCTCATATGTCAGTGGTTGACTAGGGCAGCAGTGGGGTGTGTTTGGGGAGAAATGGGAGTTTCTGTCAAAGGGTAGAGAATTTTTCATCTAATTTTAGATAAAATCTAAAATTAATGGTGGTGATGGTTGCACAATTCTATGAATATATGCAAAGTCACTGAGTTTTTCACTTTAAATGGGTGATGTTTATACCACCCATCACCAAATCTCTGTATAGCCATAACTTAATAAAATACTTCGCAGAATGATAGTCATCAAGTAATTCTGGAATAAGTACGTGAATGCATGTTCATTGCACTTTAAATGGCTTACTTACAAAATTTGTCTACATCATCTTTTGCATTTTTAGACATTTGTTGTTTAACGTGGTCAAATTTTGTTTTGAAATATCACACAGTTGCTGTACCTAAAAGTGCTGTAAGGACTTAGAATAGTGCCAATGGTATTTTAAAGAGACACATATTTCAGCATTTAATATAGAAAATCTAATTTGCTCAAATTACTCACCCTGTCTCATTTCCATATGCTTTCCAGTATGAATAAGATTTAGACCAAATTGTGGGTGACATTAATATTCATTCATTCATATTTTCAACAAGTACGTACTGAATAAGTAACCATGTGCTGGGCACAGTGCCGGACATGTTAGAATCCTACCACATGATCTATGTTCTATTTGATTTTGTACCACATGCAGTAGACTGAATGCCCTGGGAACAGAAAGGAGGGTGTGGCTACAGGCTGAGGAGGGAAAGCATTTCAGAGATACGGAAAAATTTATGGCAGATACAGAAAAACAGTAAAGAATGTCCAGATGGAGGTTTTTTGGTTTTGTTTTTTCAAATGCTACAAATAGAAGTCACAGTTTACCAATCACTCTTTTAGGAAAAAACTTGTTGTTTTCACTAGTCACAGGCATATCAGTGTTCTAAGATGGGTGTATTTGCAGTAGCAAGGGGACAACTGTAAGGGTCTCAGAATTTTGAGAACTCTGAAGATGTTCCTTGAAACTTTTCCCAGACTAATAAGGTTTCTATCGCACAAAAGGACAGAGTAAAGGACTCATTTTCAATACCCAGACAACACGTTAATGACAGAAAAATAGCCTGGGCAACACACATTTCACAGAAAAGTTTCAAAATATTTACGTTTCTTTCCTGAGTTGCACCGTACCCTAAGAATTGCTTCACAATTATGAGCTGCACTTTCGAGGTCAGTTTGGTTTGCAAATGAGCTGTTGTCACCTGTCGCCACATGGTCTGTGCAGCAGCCCTGCAGCTCCTGCAGACTCAGGCTTCTTTTCTGGAGTCAGTCGCTTCCCATTCCCTCGTCCTCTGTTCTTGCTGAGTTCACTTTTCCCCATGTTATTGGCTGTTCCAATGAGGCCTGCCCTCACATAAAGTGCCCCAAGTAGGCAGCTCCAATTTTGTCTTTTGTGCCTCCTGCGGTATTTCCAGCTAATTTTCTCAACGACCGGTGAGTTCCTCTTTTTGGAGGTCCAGGGTATCCCCAACGGTGCTCCTCCCTGCCCCCATTTTAAGGCAATTGATCTTCTCCCTATCAGCCCTCTTCACTGTCTACCTTCCCCATCCATGCACAGTAACTGGGAACAGGAGGGAGAAGACGGTCTTAGCCTTGGTCCCCAACAACACATCCTGCTCTTGCGGGTCTGTCCTCAGGCTTCCGCTACTGCCCTTCCCAGTCTCAGGCTTCTCTCAATTTCTCGGCTGCTGCCTCCACAAGAATTGATGGCCAAGCCAACACTAGCCTTTTCAGGCTCCTCAATGTCTATGTTGAAGATGCGCATTTCTTCTGTCATCATGATCTTGGTCTTCTTGCTGCTCAAATGCAGTCCTGCTTTGACACTTTCTCCTTTCACTTTCACCAGAAGTCCTTATAGACCATTGATTGCTACTTTCTGCCAGTAACATGTGCCAGCTGGATCTCTTAAGTGACTAATATTTCTTCCACCGTTCGCTTCTCCTTCCTCTGAGTTTATCTGAGATATCATATATGTTCTGCATATCCATTAAACAAATAGGGAGACAAAATGCACCCGTGTCTGACACTTGACTATTGGAAAGTGTTCCGTCTCTTTGTCCCGGCAGTGGTTCCCTGTCCTCCCTACAGATTACACGTTAGGACACTCAAGTGTGAAGGCCCACCCATGTCTTTCAGAGCACGGGGTTTTAAATGATCCTTGCAATCGAAGGCTTGACTATGACCTATAAAACATAACTTACTTTCTTCTGAAATTCTCTGCAGTATTCAGTGAATGAATTTGCAATTTGATCTCAGGTTCCTCTTCCTTTCTGAATCCAGCTTGAACGTCCGACATTTCTTCCTTCATATAGGTCTTTGTTGATCCACCTTGGGCATCACTTTACCTACTTTGGGAACGAGATCTATGGGCTCATAGTTGGTGTGCTCCTTCAACGCTTTCTTGAAGATGAGATGTATACTGAATGTTTCCAGCGCATAGGCCACTGTTTCGTTTTCCATATTTGTTGACATACTCTTCTTAGGATTTTGACAGACTCCAGTCTCTGGCCTGATGTGTGCTGTTAACTAAATTTGGCATCATATGTGTGATTATACATGGTTTCTCACAAAGGCAACTCTAGCTCAAATACGTAAATTTATATAATTATCACTTCAGGTTCATTTAATTTCAACTTGACCTCTATCACAAGCACAGTCTTGTTCAGGAGTCTATGTGTACGTTCCCTTCTCACCAGACACGATCTACACGTCCACTGGTAACAAAACCTTTGTGCTCAGATAGATGGCTCACTACTTTCCAAATAGTAACATTGAAAGAAAATGCTACGGGTCCATAAAATAATCTTAAGGCTAAATGCCTGAAGTTCCAGATCAGGAGTGAAATGAAAACTTTATCTAGTTCAGTAACTTTAAAACTGAACTTTGAACATCTTAAGTTATTTTGATGCAAAATCTCTGCAAGTATTTGTATTAACTCCATTAGTAAATGCTGCTGACATTTCAGGTGGTTGTTACGGAAAAGATTATTATAACATTAAATCACTCTAATAGGAAGATTGTACAATGGAAAAGAATTTAATTCAAGTCCCTCTGTTTGGAGGTCATTCCCCCTTGGGTCTTCTGTCTTTCTGCAAATGTGCCACATGAACCTCTCCGCTAGAGGATCTGTTCAAACTGTTCGCGATGTCTGTAAAGAAATATCCTTGGAGGACTGAGACCATATCTCGCTCTGGAGCAAGGGGCAGGCGTGCTGTGTTACAAAACATTCGGGTTCCCTAACCTCTGGGCTTTTGCCTGTAACCCCATGCTCGGCAGGGGATCTGCTGGCCCACGTCTCACTGTCCCGTGGGAGCTGGGACCTGAGGGGTGCCACGAGGAGTAATGCGCAACCCCTTTCTGGCCAGCGGCACCCGTGCACCTGCGCAGGTCACCTGGTGAGCTTGTGAGCAGGGACACCTCCGAGCCCACCCAGTGCCAGACACTGGACCTCACTTCCCTGCCTCCAGCGCCATGTTCTCATTCTCTGGGGTGGTTTACCTTCTGATTTTTTGGCATGCCATAAAGCACATTTAGAAAATAAAGTAAAAACAAACTGTGGATGGAAACCAAATATATACATTTTATTTTTATTTTAATTAAGAACTTTCCCTCACTTATCTTTTTTGAGATGAGACCATGACGTAATGTGTAAGCTTTGAAAATGCTTACATTGACTAAAAGTGCATTCAACAGAAAGAATTCTAATAATCCTGGTGCTGTATGTGCTAACAGAGAAATAAAATTGTTTTCCTTTTCACGTTGAAGACTTGTTAATGCTGATTAAAAGATAATTACTTGTTTTGGTTTTTTGCAAACTTAAGTCTAATGCAAATTGAATGGATCTCTGTAAATGGGAATCAAGGATCAAATATTACATGGATATAAATAAATACTGAAAAGCTAAATAAATTTTGTAAAATATTCATAAATGGCAAAGTATTTCATTCATCTTTTTCCATTTTTAATTACTAAACATAAAACTTCCATTTTCTTAAAGAAAAAATGAACTTTGCTTAAAAAAAAATCATTAGACATTTTGCCCAAATAACATGGCATTCATGGAGTAAGTAGAGCAAACTTTAAAAGTTACATTTTCTAGCCCTGGCTGGTAGCACAATGGATAAGGCACCGGCCTACGAACCCAAAGGTCGCTGGTTTGATTCCCAGTCAGGGCACGTAACCAGGTTGCAAGCCAGGTCCACAGCTGGAGGCAGGTGAAAGACAACCGTACGTGGATGTCTCTCTCCCTCTCTCTCAAAATAATAAAATCTTTAAAAAAACATAAATGTTACTTTTTTTGAGATAAAATATTTAAAGTTTTAAAAAAGATTTTATTATTTTTCAGAGAGAGGAGAAGAGAAAGAGGGAGGCATTAATGTATGGTTGCCTTTCACCTGCCTCCAGCTATGGACCTGGCTGGAGACCTGGCTTGCAACCTGGTTATGTGCCCTGGCTGGGAATCAAACTAGTGACCTTTGGGTTCACAGGCTGGCACCTATCCACTGAGCCACCAGCCAGGGCAGAAGTTGTATCTTCTTTCATTAGAAATTTGTCTATAAATGAAGGTTTCAAAAGCTCTCCCAGCCTTTCCTAACAAATGCTAGTATCTGTCACTTCCCTAAACACACGGGGAAATCACGAGACTGGTCTTACAGCCAGCTGTCCTCCTGACTCTTGGTGATTAGGACACACAGTGGCTTCACACTGGCAATGTCTCTCCATCCGGGTGACATCTCCATATTCCACACCCCTCACCCTGAGAGATGCTACCTAAACACTCCCAGCACTGGTGAAAATCTTCTGCAAAGATTATTTTGTCATCTGGTTCTTTGAGTAGTAAGCTGTCTTTACTTACTATTTCTACAAATACAGGAAAGAAAAACTGGCGGGGCAGTCTGAGTACCTGTGCCCACACGTGCAGGGAACCCGGGGAGCGAGTGACCTGTTGTGCCGTCACCCTGCTCTGCACCATGGGACAGACCACCTGGTAGTTATTGCTGTTACAGATCTATCCTTTATTTTTCCCTCCTGTTAGGTCCCCAAACCATTTATAGGCTATCCACAGGGTGGTTTTCAGGCCTGATCAAATTTTCTCTTCCTAGGAAAGAATCACATGCCATGGCAAGAATTCTTCACCTGCTTCAGAAGAAGCTGCCAGAAGTTTTACAGTGGTTTTCATTATATTCCACATTTTCACATTATTAACGCTCAAAGCCTACTGGTTTTAATTCAGAGTCAGGCAGACTGAACTCTCCTTAACTGAGATATAACTCATACGCTATAAAATTCACCCTTTGAACGTATACACTTTAGTGTCTTTTACTTGATTCGGAGGGTTTTAAACCATTCTAGCTGTTCATCACTATCTAGGTTCCCAAAAAGTTTTGCTCTCCCCCTAGAATCCCCCACCCGTTAGCAGTCACCCACTGGGCCACCAGCAACTACAAGTCTGTCTCCTGTCTCTCAGACATGCCTGTTACAGGCATTTCCTTTAAGTCGAGCCATAATATGTAGCCTTCTGTGTCTGGCTCCTTTCGCTTACCACATGTTTTCAAGGTTCATCCATGTTGTAGCATGTGTCAGTACTTCATTACTGTTGATGACTAAATAATCTTACGTGATCTCTATGATTTGATGGACATGTGGGTTGCTTCTACTTTCCAGGCTATTATAAGTAATGCTGCAGTGAACACTCGTGTATACATTTTTATGTGACATGTTTTCATTTGTCTTGAAAACAGACCCACAGGATCCTGTGGCAACTCTACATTTGACCTTTTGAGGCACTGTCACAACTTGATGGATCATTAAAATCATGCGAAAGTGATAGTGTCATACAGTATTGCTAAGGCAGGGTTTTGTCAAAGTAGCAACATCAAGTCATTCGTTTGCATTCCCATCATGCACCTCGTGTTTCAAATGAGCGTGTCAGTATGCCCTACAACGTTTGCACTGAATGTTGCTACTTGCTGATGGTGGGGAACAATCTTTCCTATCGGATTCTCAATGAGAAACCTCAGGAAAATGATCATGTGGCCATAATTCTCCATTGTTTATCTGCTAAATTCCCTATTTTTTTCTGTTTTAGCAAAGTTCCAATATTAAAGTTCACATTTTCCTCTTGTTTTAACTGACATAATTGACATATGACATGGAATTAGTTTTAGGTGTACAACATAAAATATATTTTATATATGCATATATTGTGCGATGATTACCAAAATAAGTTCACATCACTACAAATAGTTTAAGATACACGCTCTTGGACACTTTGCAATATAAAATACAGCATCATTAAGTATAGTGCCACCCTGTACATTCCACCCCCAGAACTTATTTATCTCTTAACTGCAAGTCTGTACCTTGGACCACCTTAATTTCAGCTTTTAACTGTGTATCTTGGTTTCTTTTTTAAAAACATAGCTCAAAAATATTACACTCTGAAAGTTAAATGAAAAATGACACTGAAGTCACTAAACACAAACTTAGTCCTCAAAAATAAAGGTGAAAGCACAGTGCTTGGATTCATACAGCGCAAAATGAAACTCTACTAGGATTAAAATCACTCAATTTGATGATGACAGCAAAAAAAAGTCTGTTCACTAAATGAAATAAAAATTCTATGATTCTGCATGCTTACATTAAGAAAATTCAACCAGGGGATTGTTCTGACTTAGAAAAGCCAGGTCTCACTGTTGTAGTTTGATTGATCACAGGTGTTTGTCAGTGACTTTTCCAGTTGTGCAAGGTCAAAAAATCCTATAATTCATGCTTTTATTTTTTAATGAAAGAAGTGAAGAGAAGGAAAAAGGAAGAATGGAAGGGGAGGAATCATTTGAAGAAAGTTCTCAAAACAAAAGTCAACTTTGTAAAACCACAACGAAAGGCGAAACAGGGAAATGGTGACTACGAGACAGGGTGGGGCTACTTGGCTGGTGGGCCTGCACGCCTGCGTGGGCCACGGGGGAGACCAGGGGCCACAGAACCAATACCCACGTAGCCCCCCAAACTCAGAAGCAATGCCTATTTAATACCATGTGGCGTTTTTCAATTTCTCTATTACATATGGTGACTTTGACGCTCATTAATTGATGGCTCTTGTAAATTTTTAGGTACCATGTGATTTGAAAGCAGTGAAGGAAACTGATTTCTTCGGATTATATTTTTCTGGCCCTTTCTCCATATAAAAAATGATCACTCAGGTCAATATTAAGACTACAGATACACAGCACTTGATAAAGTGGATACTATTTTTCAAGCTGCAATATAGCTAATGCATTTTCATGTTTGGCATAAGCAGAGTCAGCAAAAATGATGAGCAAAGACATGAAATGCTAATAGTATGTCAGAAGCAGCAGATTCCACAATGACCTCAATGTTCCAAAGACATCAAAATACAAAACATCGTAATTTTTTTCCTGGAGGTATTAGTCATGGAGGTATTCTCTAAACATTTCCAGATAGAATAAGAAGTGCTAATATTGTATCTAGATAGTGTGACATGCTAAAGACAGTGACACAAAGAACACCATGACTTTACCTACTGAAATGGAAACTTTGTCACTGTACAATGCATTACATGAAAATTTACTCATGGCTAAGTTCTTTGATAGGTTTTATGTGTCCCCCAAAATCCACTAAAATTGAGTTACAATGATATTTAAGAATTTCACAAAGTTATCACAAGAACATCACACTCAAGGTTTCTTTTCACTCTCTTTTCCTGTCTGCAACCCTTGGGTATAAGGAGACTAATACATCTTAATGTATTTCTGTATATCAATATTTTTATTATGTTATTTCTGAAGATGACAACCTCAAATAATAACTCGTGCTGAAAGAAAATACCAGAACCAGCAATATTTTTCTTTTCTTGACAGGCCTGCAGATATATATTTTTATGTTTATAATAGAAGTTAATAAAGAAACATGCCAGGCTTATTAGTTCTAGATTGATTGCAGAAATAGCTAGTACCCTTTTTGATGATGTGGAAGTTTACACATGTATTGATGAGGCAGCAGCTGTGATAAATTACTTCCAGGGAAATAACACTTCTCCTTGCTTTTCTCTTCCTCTCTTCCGCCTCGTGTGAGAGGAGCCCGGGCTGGCCCTCGGCAGGGAGCACAGGCTGCAGCCTGGACGGACGCTGACCACGCCCACGCCCACGCCCACGCCCACGCCCTGGCAGCAGACCCGCTCACTCTGCCCCAGCCACGGAGTCTGTGTCACTTCTGGATAAAAATCAACAAGTCACTCCTACATCTGTTCCTACTGCAGGACAGTCAATACCACCGCTATCTTCAGTTTTCATTCATTTTCCCTTTTAACACTACCCGTCTACTCAAAGGCGAGGTGAACCTTGGTAATTGCTCACTGTTGAGTGAGGTAACAGAGAGTTCTTCCTGAGCATTGCACAGGATGGTCACGGTGTTTCCATAACCTGTTTCGTGACAGCACCAGCAAAGAACCAACCTTCGCTTTTATCGCCAGCTTCTAGAAAATAAGTCACAAAAAGAAGCAAATCTGGCAAGTAAAAAAATATACGGAGCCAGCTACTTTGAATGATCCCTAGGACTCTGTTACCACATTTTTAAGTATCATAGCCCCCTGTTTAAATGGACACCTCTGGGGAAGTGCCCCCGCCTGGGCGGGGCACACAGACAGTGCCCTCACCCAGCCCACCTGCGCTGATGCGGGTTCTTTTCCTCGGAACACTTACATGGGGACCAGGGGCTGCGTCTGTGCTGCTCACTGTGTCAGCCCAGCCAAGTAAGGGCCGCCTCACTGACTCACTGTCATCCCCAGAGAGCAGGGACGTGGCCTTGGCACTGTCAGGGACTAACAGAATCCTGCCATACAGAAACTGCTCCACCTGTAGCAACTGCATCGACAAATGCAACCAACACCCTCACCAGCAATACCAGGTGCGCTAGGAATGGGAAGGGGGCGAACACAGCCCTTAAATCTTCCCCGGCTGCTACAAGCCAAGGAAGCCCCCCGGCCTGCAGACATGCACGCCAGCACCGGCCTGAGGGCAGGACCTGAACGGGGGCCTGGCATTTGCCCAGTGTCCTTCAAGGGATCCGAACGGCCTATGGCAACTGGGGCTGGCAGTGCAGAACAGACAATGTCATTCCTTGAGTACCTGGCAATCCTGTGATTCCACCCAGGCACTTGGCAATATTCCTATTCTGTGCCTGTTCGCAAATGCAGAGACATGGGTTGGACAGCGACCTTGCCTGTGGACTTGGTACGATGAAGTGGCTGAAGGAACAAGTCTATTCTAAGAGGGCTGAGCACCTTCCACAGCTTCCTCAATGCAGCAAATATCCTGCGAGCTCCTTCCACCAGCCAGGGACTGAGCTCAGTGCCACAATGATAGAAATAACGCCATGTAGTCTCTTACCAAAATGGTGGGCAAGTCCTCCAGCTACTTATCGCAGATTTATGCCCTGTGGTATTGACAGTGTTTTAAAATTCCCTGGGTGAATGTATAGAGAGAGTATGCTTTTCTCAATATCCCTTGGGAATTATAGGAAAAGAAAACAAAAGCAACAAATAAATCAAGAACCAAGCAATGGTAACTGCCCTGAAGCCTGGGATGATGAATTCTTTAAATAAAATTGAAACCAGATAAATATAAAGTCCTACGCTTGAGCTCAGAACACCAATTCCGTACTTCCAAGAAGGAGGTGATCTGAATATGGCCACTTATAAAAAACGGTACAGGGATTTTAACTTAGGGTGTTCTTTTTAATAGTAGCTATCACAGAAACCAGTTTTATCCTTTGGATCATTTACAAGGAAGTGGCCAGTTGGTCCTAGGCCAGCCGGACCAGCTGAGACTATTTGTTAGGAAGCAGGTGCCACACTGAGGGCAGGGCTCTGAAGACATGTCAAGGGGACAATGGGGCCCCTGCCACCACAGCACTTGGAGCTGGGAAAGGATGTCCATAGCAGGCAACTCACATTGAAGGCTGGACTAGAGTGAGAAAGGGATAGCGGTGGGGAAGGTGGCAGCTGATCACGATCCTCAAGTAGCCAAAGAGCAGGCAGGAAAAGAAGTATTAGACCCTTTTGGTGATCCCAGGACAAGGCACTGGAAAACGACAGGAAGGGATCAGGTTCCCTGGATAAGGCCCAGCTACCGGTGGGCCTACACAAGCCTAAACCACCCAAGGAGGGAATGGCAGGTATGCCTAGCACACGGGGTCAATGTTGGCAAAGGGTTGCCACTAGGGACATGGAAGAGGTGACAGCATTAATGGTTCCTAGGCCCTGTGGTCTTAATGTTCTATGATATAAGGAAACAGACATAAAAACTGGTGGGTGCAGAAATGACAGGCAGATGTTAAGAATAGTTCAGGAAAAGGTGAAGCCAAAGAACTCACATGCGTGACCATGGACATGAACTGAGGGGGTAGGAGTGCTGGAGGGAGGGGGGGTGGGCAGAGGGGAGCCAAGGGGAAAGAAATTGGGACAAATGTAACAGCATGATCAATGACAATTGTATTTTTAATGAAAAGAATGTGGAAGGGTAAACTGTTCACTCCTTCACCTCCCCACAGCACAGTCAAAGGTCCGGTGCCCACAGCAGGGAACTTCAGCAAAACCCCTGCATGGGAAGTCGACATTTTGGTGGCTTGGGGCACAAAGGCTACTGAGTGTCAGTCTTTGTTTGTTTGGATGCCACAGCCATTGGTTGGAGTCACAGCAATGGCACGGGCACTTCTGGCTTTTATCACTGATAAATTTCCTCCTTCCTGCCTTAGCTGTCACTCTGTTCATCACCATGAGAGAAAATGATTTATAATTTACTGTTCACGCTTTGCAATTATTAACAAAATACGTCCTGCTGTTTAATAAAGTATTAATAATTAAAGTGTCCTCTTAGGTCTGAATTCTGACATTAAAACTTTCTGCTTTTAAAGTTATAAAATGAATATAATTATTAAAATTTAGAAATTATAGATAAGCATAAAAACGAAAAGATATGTACATTGCTAGTGTTTTCAAAGTGTGATCTCTGCAGACGTGCAATTACCAATTTGGACATATTTTTCCAAATCCATTGGAACTTCTGTGGTTTGGCCTTTTATTGAACTATTAGAACACCAGTCTTCTTGTAATTGATTTAGCAAGTCTCTTAATGGGAATTGCAGCCGCCTCACATCAGCTCTAGGGGCTATTTTTAGACTTAAGAATATATTACAAGCTATTGTCCACAAATGACACTTAACCAGTAACTGTGTTGCGTACCTGGTACGAAGGACATTAAGCAATGAGGAATTTCTGTACTTACTTAGTACACACCAAGTCAAAGACACTAAAGACTGTTTTGTGAATAGAATGATTACCTTCTTTACAATAACGGAAACACTTTAAAAGCTGACACAATGATTCTTCATAGAGCTAAAAAATCCCTAAAATTTATTTATACTTTTGACCTCTGGCATGCCACAGAGACATTGCAAACTTTGTTTTCTCAATATTTGGTGAAAAAATATCCCAGAGCTGTTCAAAACCAAGAATCCCACTTATGTAAATATGCATGAGCCCTCACTGGGTGTGGGGACAGGGAGGTCTCTTTGTGTAAAAGGACCTCATTTGGCAGGCACCCAGCCCGCCCAGCTGCTGCTCCGAACCTAGGCTGGGTGTCCTGGGTCTCCCAGAGTTGGAGCATCATTACACATTAAGGGGTAACTTTCGACACTTACATCTGTCCTTTCCATGCAGGTCCTTGAACAAAAGCACTATCTAAATATTGTTAAACCTATCATTAGCCTTTCAGAACAGCTCAATTTCATCTTTTTCAGCCCAGGAAGACCTAACTTACTGGCTCTTTGAAAGTTTTCTCTCTCCTGCAACTCTATTAAATGTTTTTGTATCTTCCTTAGGATGTTGACCGGCATTAAACACTTCAGGTAGGAAAGCACCATCATTTTAAGCCAAGGCTGTAAAGTGATTTCTTTTTTCAAGCAAAGGCTGCCTGTACTGGATCAGATTTTAGGTAAAAGCACTTCGTTCAACTACAGCCTTCAAAGAAACGGCCTAATGGTCTGGGAGGGCGCAATTCAGATGCGTTTTCCAGAAGCCTTTTCTCACATTTGCCAACATTAACTTCCATGTGAGAGGTCATGAGTTTCTGGCCCAAACATAGAGCCTGCGGAGGGTGCGCCCCCCGCCTGGCAAGGTTCCCAGACCCTGGGGAGCCGCAGGAGCCCGTGGTGACTTCCTAGCAGCCACACTTACACAGCACCCACAGCCAAAGCAAATTAATTTAACATTTTACGTGCATCCGAGAGGCCATCCCCACACTGAACCAGGACAGAAGGTACTCATGAAACAGCGCTCGTTCTGGTCTTTCTCGCTGTTTGGAAGTCGGGTGTGCATTGTCCAGCTCCCATTGGAACCCAGGCAGCGTGGCAGCCAGGGACCCGGATGTGCGGCGAAGAACTGGCTGCCTGCCCGCCCGCGGCCCCGGTCGCTCCGCTGTCACAGCTCCCTGTTCTTTAAATGCTCACCTAACTTCCTCTATTAAAACTGTCGCCCCAGGTAGAGGTTGAAAACAATTTAGGTTAGTTTTGGTTTTTAAATGATGGGGAAAAAGTGATTTTCCAAACAGCCTTTCAGCTCCAACGATCATTACCATAATGTAAATTCCCAATCTTTTCAATTAGTTGAATTTAAACATGCATTTTAAACGTAATACAGATAATCAGGGTTGCTGATTTTTGACTTTCCCCACAAGATGAAGCTGGAGCAGTATTACTCAAGTGACTTAATATCTTTAAAAGAACAAAGTACAGAAATATTTACACAACGTAACACTGCAGGCAGAATGTATTTTAACCTAATGTTAAGAAGGACAAAGGAGAGATAAACCAGCAATAGCACATCTTATTTATTTTTCAATAACACAACTGGGACATTCCATAGACCTAACTTCTTTAACTTGCCAGGAAGAGGAACCTATTTGTATTTAATTTTCACCTGCACACACTGAATGAATAAATTATGAAAACATGTTTGAACCCTCCTTTTAATGACAACTATCCCTCTTTTCAGGTTATTTAATTTTTAGCGACAAACCAGCTAATCCCATTTCAACAACAAAAAAGATAGTATCTTTCAAACACTATTGCTGTTTGTGAAACCAAAACAGACATTTTTCACCTATGATTTTTCCCATCGAGTAGTCAGTTGAGAGTAAGCAGGCTCTCTCGAGTGTGTTTGGATTAAGATGAACTGGCACAGCGTTTGGCACCTGCTGGAAAGCGGAAGAGGGCATTTACCGCTGCCCATCCCTAGGACAGCAACATTTTTCACAAAATGAAGAGAGAGCCCCTCCATTAACCAGTTATTTCCTAAGCCCTTTAGACCAGGGCTTCAATTACCAAAGTTTATTTACTTGTTTTCAAATGAGGGCAAGGTAGGCTAATGATCAGTGCGCTATCTTAACTGTCCAAGAAATGCCAATTACCACCTATCAGGTCATACAATTCTCACCAAAACCACATGCGGTGTGAGTCAGTTCAGGCTACTTCTGTCATTTCTGGGAGTAACCCGCCTTACAAGCACACAGGAAATCCTGACTAGAAATATAAAAACAAGTATTTCAGACTGAAAAAATACATACAAAGACTAATCCCTGGGGACACAGCACTTTACGGTGCCCTCAGCTAGTTTTTCCCCCTTTTCTCTCTCCTTCCTTGGGTTTTCCCCGCAGGCCAGCTGCAACGTCCAGCTACAAAACCCACGGAAGCCCAGCAGACTCAGACTGCTGGTGGGCATGCTCGCTGCTTCTCTGGAGGAAGGGAAGGACCAAAACAAAAAGCTCCGCTCTCCAAGGCTCTGAGTACCTTCACATCTTCGGCACCACTAGCTTTATTATGAAAACATTTAAGAGGGTGTTCAGACAGGTTTTCTGCTACTTGTTATTTGATGTTCATCAGGACCCCAACAAGTCACTTCTACTGCATCCTGACCAAGACGCCATCAGGTGGGTACCTGTCTTTCACCCAGGAACCCTATCCCACACGTGGGGACACAAGACCTGACCTGAAACTGCAGCGCCACGTGGTGGTCACATGGCTGGGGGTGCAGGGGTAAGCCTGTGCCACCACAGCACTGAAGGAACAATACGGGATGAAAAGTGATGATTTGGGATATCTAGAGTTGGTTATCTATAATTTTTAAAAGGCTATACGTGGCCATAGAAAGACGACTGTAAATATAAACACACTTAAAGAAACATACCCGGACTGGGTGCACAGTGCACAATGACTGCATGACGGCAGGGGAGACATGCTCTGCAGGAGCAAAGATCAACTCCAAAGCCAATCCTGGAGGAGAGGGACAGACCCTTAGGGTCATGGCCCCCTGCAGCACCCCAGGGGGAGGGCCGTGCTGACCCCTGCGTTCAACACATGCTCACAAGCAGGGACTTCCCGTCTTCACCCCCAACGCCAGGCCAGCAACATTGTGGCGCCGCAGACTGCGTGGTGGGACAGCCGGTGTATTTGTGCAGCTCAGCCTTTAGGGAACATGTGACACCCATGCCAGGAAGGCCCAGAGCAGCGCCCATAACTCTCAGTGATCCCTGCATCCTCCACAAACTTTGCACCGCGAAGTGGAACACGTGGCATGGCAGGAAGACCCCCACACAGTGAAGTCCTGCCCTGGGGCCACTCGCCTGCCCCACACGGCATACGCAGTCCCTGAGAGGTTAGCCTGGAATCCAGACACAGGATCTGATGTATATGCAGGAGGCTCCCCAGGGGACACTGTGAAGGAGATCAGGCTGGGTTTTGGGGAGTTGGAACCCTCCATAATTGGTGCATGGTGGAGGTGAGCGGAAGCCACCCAGGTGTAGAACTCCCGGACTGTACATCAAAGAAGTGGATCTGTGTGTCAACTTTAAATATATATTTTATATCTGAATATATATAACATTATCTATAAATATGTGTTCATGTATAAAATTGAAAGGGAGGTACAGGAGGTGGAGAGAACCATCAGGCTGATTTGAAAAATCATCTACAACAGAGGAAATACATTGTGTATGATTTCACAGAGTTTGCAAAAACTGGGCAGGTTTTGAGGGCATAAATCTGTCATTTTTGTAGTGAAGCCACTGAGGTATCTTCTATAAAGCTGCAGCACTGCTTTATTCCTTGAGAAAAATTAACTATTTGGGGACATGCGCCTATGATGGACTAAGTATTCCTTAGAGGAATGGTAATGATAATTTTTGCTTATTGCATGAAAACTCAGGGATAGCAACTATGTTTGCAAAGGATACTTGAAAGATATGCTGGCGTGGTGACTTCAATTATTTTTAAAAGTACTAGAGTAGTAGAGAGACACTGCTGCCCTTAAAAACCATTCAGCATGATTAATGGATTTATAAAACAAGAATGATTGCCTTTGAGGTCAGACGTAAAATTACTGTGAGAGTAGGAAACCTACAGGAATGTGACTGGCTTTCCTCAGGACAGTGACTGGCGCTGGTCCATCGCAGAGCTGGGGGCTGCACAGGACCAAGAGGCAGGCAGGGAGGACAGGGCAGGATGAGGCGTGGCGCAGAGCCACCCCCGCTCAGTGGAGCCGCGGGCCTGCCACGAGGCTGGGCTGGAGGCCCAGCAACTGCTGACGGCACGTTGAGCTCGCTCCCTGCACCGGCGGCCCTTGCGGGCTCAGCCACCCCGGCTGGCTCCACCGGGGGCCGGGGGACCACAGGGTGACCCCCAACAAAGGGGCCTCAGCCACTAGGCGCACAGGCTCGCTAGCAGACCCCGAGGAATCACAATCTTCTGTCCAAATCCTTCTCAATTCCGTGAGGCTGCCTTCACACAAATCTCTCACGAAATTATTTCTGACATGAAAGAGCTCGGTACTGCAGTTTTTTAATTTTGTTTAACATATTTCTTAAATTATAAGTCGACAGTCTATTTTTGAAGGGCCCCCAATTTTAAAAAATGAAAGCGCCTCCCCTCCCTCCCAACACCTCTCTCCCCAACACTTGTGAGGCCTGTGCTGGTGGCACCTGTGTGTGCATCTTTCCAGGCTTTCACATTCTGCGTTGTGATGTATGTGTGTACGTATCATACATGGACATACAGGGTAGGGCAAAGCAGGTTTACAGCTGTTTGCATGGAACAAACCTGCACATACGCTCCACTGTAAATCTGCCTTTGCCCCAGCCTGTGCTAGGTGCCTCTATTTGTGTATGGACCTATAAATACATCAATCCATACTTCTGTTGAAACAAAAATGGTATCATACTCAAAGTGCTATAATTCCACTTCGTAGTCGATCATACTTCACAGAATTCCTTCCATTAAAATAACCGTAGTTCTGCCCCATTCTTTCTTCTGATGGCACGTGTACCTCCCAAACTACACTGATCTCATCATGTATGTAAACATTCTTCTTTTGGGGTGCATTCCAATTGCCTCTAGTTGTCATGATTAAGAATAATTCTGCAATGACCATACACTATTGCATTCGTGTTTGCATTTCTGTGGGACAGAGTATTACCGGTGGAATTTCTGGGTCAGAGGTTCTGTGCATTTACATTTTTAATAACGATTATTAAAGTCCTTTCCTCAATGGTCATTGTACATCATACTTCCACCAACAAGAAAAATATTTTAAAAGACTACATATTCAAAATTGTTTTAAGAACCTCATTATGTGTGATGCAATATATGTAGCATGGCACAGGATAAAGGTAGCAACACCTGTTCAAACATACGATTCAAGCAGAAACTGCACAAGGATCTGCTAAAAACATCTGGAAAATGTGACCAACGCAGGGATGGCGGCTGAGAAGGGGAAGACACATTCACCAGGAGAAGAAAGACATAAACTCTGGTACGGCCACCAGTGTGCAGTAGGGATGGGGATCGATCACCTACATCTTACAAGTGGAATAAAACACCAAAGCTAATCTTTGGCCACCAGTTTACAAAGCTTCGCTCCGGGACGCCTACTTCGTCCGGCGAAGGGACTGCTCTCTGTGGAACAGTGCTCAGTCATCTTTGCCAATCTTTGTTGACATTTTCATGTTGCAATGCAGGCTGCCAGGATGTTTTGTGAAAATGTGGAGATAATATAGCAGAAAAAAGGAAAGTATTTTCATCTCTTCTTACTGAAAGATAAAGTGTTTTTCATGCTTCCTTCAAAAAACTAAATACCAAACACGTCTTCCCTTACAAAGAAGACCACAGTGACCCCCCATGAACCGAGGTGCTCATTCTGCCCAGTGAGTCTGTCCCCAGCTGGGCCCTGCCCCAGCTGCACCATCTCAGGGCAGAGGTCTTCTAGACTCCCTGTCATGACGTTCCCACCTATTTCCAAATTCCTCTCTAACTCATTATCTGTATCAGGGGAATAAATGCACACAAAACTGGAAAAACACACAGAAAGAACTAACAGACACAAAGACTTTCTAGAAAAAGAAAGATTCGCAAGCTTTAAGTCCCTGGGATCAGGGGCTCCCAAGACTGGTGCCCCGTGGGGCAGAGAGTGGACGGGAACGTGGTGAAGCCAACATGGGCCACCGATTCTTCACGCTTCCAAACAAACGCAACAGCAAACCCTAACCCAAAACACAAAAATTCAACCAAGCCACTCAGCCTCCACTAGCAGAGCTGTTTTATAAAACGATGGCTATTTTAACCCTCGAAGGGTCGCTTCTGCCTCGTCAACCGCCAGGACACAGGCACGGACGCGGCCACCCATCCCCTCCCTCACGTCCAAGGCAGAGGGACTGGGCCCTGTGCTGACAGAACTCAGGCTTCCAAAGTTCAAATATTTAACAAAATCATGGTGCTGCTTTTGCATAATAAATTCCTGTAAATTTAAGCTCAATATTTCCTTTGTTTTTCCTTCTTTGACTTACAAAGCCAGGCGAGTCTCTGAGCTCACACGTTTTACATCCAATTTAAGAAATTCTGTTTTTACCCACCTTTATCCCAGGAAAACAAAATTATTGAAAAGCAAGTGGTAATTATTGACAACTACGTGGGCTGCCCTCAGCCTTTCTGCTCTGATGCATCCACCACACACGTGTGAGGTGCGGCCGCCTACCAGCCCCACACACCACCCATCAGCACAGCCCAGGCTGACGCTGGGTGGCTCCTGTCTCCCAGCCCAGGCTGACACTGGGTGGCTCGGTGATCCTGGAATCCCTCTCCCAGCCCCTGCCACCGTTTTTGGGGAAAACAGTTCCAATTGGCTCTCCACGCTGGACCCCTGTGGCATCCCACTTCTCGCCACTCCCACCACCCACCCCATCCCTCTGCATTGCAGGGCCACAGTGCCACCCCCACCCCGCGCTGTCCCCAAATCCTGGGAGCAAATTTTTAAGAAGTGTGCTTGTAACTTGAATGCTCATTTCTGTTCAAAGCATAAAATAACTGCACGAAAACATATGCAAGTAATATCGTAGCCATAAAACAAATATCATCTCATTATAAATAGAGGCAAAAGTCATTGCCACCATGACAGTGTCCTGCAGAGTGCAGGGCTCTCCGCCTGTCCCTGTGACAATGCCATGGTGTTCACATGGCAAGGAGGACAAGTACTGCATGGTTTCAGAAGGTATCCAGACTCATAATGTAAAAATAGAGACATTTACTGAAGAAGATACAAGATACATGAAACACTGTACACAGGACAATGATGCCTCAGTCCCTTCAAAGTAGACACCTGGGGACCTCACACAGCTCTCCCAGTCACCCTTAGCTGACCTGTCATATTTTCCTGAATCCCATTCATGGTCTGAAATCTCTTCCCTTTCAAAGGTGATTTTAGTTTTGGGAAAAGCCAGAAGTCACAGGACACCAAATCTGGGCTGTAGAGGGGCTGAGTCACCTGAGGGATTTGATGTTTTGCCAAAAACTGCGTGAGATGTGATACATGTGGGGGTATGTTACCATGGTGAAGCTGCCCATCACCCGTTGCCCACAGCTGAGGCTTCTGTATCATCCACGTAGTTTCCTTAGAGGGTTGTTCAAGATTAACACAACATTTGCTGCAGATTCCTTCATCCACTGGCTCAGTCATTTTGTATGTGACGTCCACACAACACACATGCTCACTCAGTGGTGTCTATCACCCCCCACTGACTAGTACAGTGAAGTCATCCTTGTTCACATATGCGCATTCCAGTCTGCTCTCCTTGGCTGCCAGGTTACATCCATGTCCCACAACATCTGGACTTCTCCCAAACAGACCTCATTTATCTGAAAGCCATGTTACAGCAAGAGAATAGAATGATGGTTGCTATGGGTGGGAGGCAGGGGGCAGTGGGGAGATAGAGGTCAAAGGGGAAAAACATTGGTCATAAGAAAAAGTTCTGAGGACCTCATGTCCAGCAAAGGAGTTGCAGTTACCACACTCCCTACAGACTTCGGTGCAAGGGGACATGACTTAGTGAACACTTTTAGCATGCCATTCAAGGGGCCAAGCTGATGAAGGTGTAGACAAAAACCTTGGCATAAGAAGAATTTCAAGACCGCTATAAAGGAACGCCGAGGTGACCATGCTTTACTGAGCCGCAGATCCCACAATGTCACGTGCAGCCTCTGGTCATGTTCAGGCTACAGCCATCACTATGGCAGCCGGTTCTGGGGCTGGGACACTTAGGCCTGAGGACACTTAGTTCTGCTGGTGTGGATCCCTCCCTTCCACCCTGGACCTGCTCCGTCACCCACTCAGCCATGTGGCACGTGCACAAGCCTGGGTGGACAGGTGGGTCACCCCACAGCTGAATCCCCCTGGACCTGGGAGAAGGGGAGTTAGCCTCTCAGGTGGCACAGTCCCTCAGAGGGCCCAGCAGGGTGATGGTCCGGATGGATGGACACTGGGTTAGGATCAGAGTGGGGCCGGGGTCTCGCTCCTGGTGGCTGTTCCCATCCCAGGAGCCTGTCCTAAGGAAAAGAATCTGTAGGGGGCTTGGGCCACAGCTCTGCTTTGCAGAAGCACCTGGGCTGATGCAAAGCCCCAAACAAGAGCAGGCAGATAAATGGATCTGGCCAACAATCCGAAAGGGCAGCTGCAGGTGGTCACTGTCACTGGGGTCTCAGAGGCTGACCTCTCATCATTTCCGTCACCTGGTCACCTGGCCTCCGGCAGGTCAGGCTGACTTAGACAGGTGCCTGGGAGCTCCCAAGGCCTGGAGCAGTCTCTTCACAGTACATCCTTCCACCCCAAAGTGCTCCAGGAAGTGGCACGTGACCCAGGGGACAGCCCGCCAAAGGCAGGCCCCTGGTTCTTTCCCCCTGGCTCCTCCAAGCAGAGAAGATCTCCAGTGAACGGGGTGACAATGGTCACTGCAGGCTAAACACTGGGGCGGAGCTGCCAAGGGCAGAATTTGTGATAAATTGGCCCCACTGCAGAAACAGACCCTTTGTGATGTAAGACCTTCGCTACCTTGTAACAAGGGTCATGTTTCACTCTCACTGCTTTAAAATAACTTATTTTGCAGGCTTTGGGACGGATGGGCATGCATATAAAAATGTTTCCAGGACAACAGCTATGAATTATGCATGGTTTACATGAGAGGTGGTTCTGCGATAAGCTTGTCTTTAAGATCAGCTAGGTTCAGCCTAGAAGCATGTTATCAGTCCTTTTTGTGGACCCTCTGTCTTTAAATATTCAGGAAAAGTAGCAAAGCATTATAAACAAATTTGGCCAAATATCCTCAGACTACCTGTCAGAAATGTTCAGTAAAAGCTCTGCCAATACGTGGAGATGGCGCTCTGTGCCCAGCGGCAGGCAAGGGAGGGAGGAAGGGAACAAGCCAGAGCTGGTTCCACGTGTTTTCACGTTGAGTTTTCAAATTTGTAGCAAACTTGGTTACCTGCATGCTTGCAGAACGTTTAATGGATATGTTCACACAAATACCCGTTAAAAAAACAGAAGGGGCCCTGGCTGGTGGCTCAGTGGATGGGCACCGGCCTGCAAACCCAAAGGTTGCTGGTTCAATCCCCAGCCAGGGCACAGAACCAGGTGGCAAGCCAGGTCTCCAGCCAGGTCTGTAGCTGGAGGCAGGTGAAAGGCAACCATACACTGATGTCTCTCTCCTTCTCTGCCTCTCTCTGAAAGTAATAAATTAAATCTTTAAAAAAAATAGAAGTCTCATGGCATTAACACTACATTTGTTTTGGCTGGTACAGTGCACCTGACTGATGATGCACAAGGCAGGGCCCCCTAGGCCCCTCCCCTCCTATGGGTCTAGGATGGAAACGGGTCAGGGGGTTCTCAGTGTTGGGGGATCAACTTGGGGCGCACACTCACCAGCAGCTGAGGGTCTGGTCTCTCTTCCCATCACTGGGGCTGGTGGTCTAGGGGCTCTCACTCCTTAGAGGCCATGTGGACCACAGGTCCACCACCCCGTTGCTACAGCCAAATTCATTATCATATCAGGAAGTGAGTTGCACAAAGTGGTCGCTGAGGGTAATGCGAGTCCCAGCATCGAAGGCAGAGGGGTGGGTGTCACTATTAAAGTTGCAGGACACAACCTGGTCCTCAGTGTAGTCCTGGATGCCCTGGAGGGGGCCCTCTGCTGCCTGCTTCACTGCCTTCTTGATGTCATCCCATTGGGCAGGCAGGTCAGATGTACGACGGACACACAAGGGGTAGGGACACGGAAGGCCATGCAGTGAGCCTCACATTCAGCTCGGGGATGACCTGGCCCACGGCCTTGGCAGTGCCAGGAGAAGCTTCCCAAAGGGACCATCCACAGTCTTCTGGGTGGCAGATCATGATGCCATGGACTGTGGTCATGAAGCCTCCACGATGCCAAAGTTGTCACGGGTGACCTTGGCCAGGTGGCCAAGCAGCCGGTGGTGCAGGAGCACTGCTCGCAGTCTTCATGGAGCTGCTGTACTTGTCCTGGCTCATGCCCATCACAAACATGGGGGCGCCAGCAGGAGGGCAGAGATGATCCTCTTGGCTCCACCTTCGAGTGAGCCCCAGCCTTCTCCATGGTAGTGGAGACACATGGACTCCACAATACACTCAGTGCCAGCATCCCCCATTTGATGCTGGGGGAATCTCACTCCTAGAAGATGGTGATAGGCTTTCCATTGATGACAAGCTTCCTGTTTTCAGCCTTGACTGTGCCTTTCAACTTGACAGGAGTAGAATCATCCTGGACCATGCAGACACCATGAGGCTGAGGTCAAAGGAGGGATCACTGATGGCGACATCCACTTTGCCAGAGTAAAAGTCCGCCTGATGACCAGGTGCCCAATGTGGGCAAATCCATGTATGCAGACCTTTCCACTGTGTCTGAGGTTCAGGCTGGCGCTGCGCAGGAAGACACGGTCATCGGTTGAACAGGAGGCGCAGAGAGCCTCCTATTTGCTTTTGTACATAGTACATTCATGTATTATCGTCCACAACACCAGTATTTGCACGGCTGATGGGGATTTATTTGCAAGGCAATAGCTTGTCATTGAGGGCCAGTGGCTATTCCTCAGTCTGGATTCTCTGGTCACGGGCTGGAGGCCAGTGAAGATGTGAGTGGTCCCAGGTGTCCCTCTGTGTGGTCTCCTCTGCATCAGTTCTGTGAAGGATGCCAGCCTCCCTCTTCCATCCAGTTCTCTTATAGGGCTGGAGGAGTCTTGCAGTGGAAATGTTTAGGCTTCAAGGGCCTTCAAGAACAAGTGGAGATGGTGTGAAAGCCCTGACCCCGAGCGCTGAGACCTTACTGGCACCCCTGGCCTGGGGCAGTGGCTCTGCAGGGCCACCAATTGCTCCAGGGGGGATGCTCCCAGGACACGATATGGCAGACTTTGCTATGTGGCTACACCTTCGGGGCATTCAATGTGTCAGAAAACGAATTCACTCTCACTACATTCTACATGTTGGCTAATCATCACAAGCATAAGTTCACGACAGAGTCTTTCCCGTAAGTCAGCGGGGCAGCTGCTGGGCTCACTGCCCGCTGAGCAGCCCAGCTCCAAGGAACAGACAGAAGCCACACGCAGTCGCTGGGCTATTCTCTCAGCCTTTATTAAGGCAGGTTCACTCGAAGCAGGATATCAACATGCATTAATAGCCTACTCACATTATTAACAGCCTGAGAATTATAGCACGCACATAAGCAATCCATGGGGGATAATGAACCCAAGTCCCAAGTCAGTTGGCAGGTCCCAGGGACAGCAAGGGAGTTGTCCGCATCTTGCAAGGAAGGGTCTCCAGGACCAGGTGGGCAGCAGGGCAGCGCCTCCAGTGGCTGGTGCCCAGGGAGGTCAGCGTGGCATGGGGCAGCACTGCGGCACATGGGCTCAGCCATGTCAGCAGTGGGTCAGAGCTGCCTCTGTTACACCTGAAAAGTGATGACTCCATCCTTTTGGGTCTTCTGACGAGTGTCATGGCACCCTGGTGGCAAACAGGAGCCTGTCTCTGCAGACACAGCTGTTCTGACCATGTGTGTGGATATCTGGGTGTGTCTCCTTGCCAGGCGTGTCTGCTGTGACTCGGGCAGTTCCCCTCTTGAGCCAAAGTGTCATGGCTGCCTGACAGCCGTCTTGGGTGACACAAGTGACTCCACTTTGCTTCATATACTTTATGCCACCTTGACTGTACCAATGTCATTTTATTGGTTCTGCTCTCCACAGCATCACCATTTACAAAAATATGACCTGATAGTATTGTAACTGCTTAAAATTCAGGTCACTGTTTGTCATCTGACATGAGGAAACCAAGGTTTAGGAAGGTCGAGTGACATAACCAAGCTGCAATCTTGCTTTAACCAGAGTGTGGCCCTCGCCCCTTCATCCTGTCAGGACCTTGCTGAAGCCACCCTACTCTGCGCCTCACTGCACTCAGGAAGCCATCGGCCACTTCTGTGATGTATGCTCAGTCCTTCAGCCAGTGCCACACGCTGGAGCTGTGAAACCATCGGGTCCCTGACTCCCTGCAGCTTCTGATCCAACAGCGAAGAGAGGTGGAAATCAAATAATCGTGCAGGCATATCATTAGGAAAAGGTGTAGTCTCTGTTTCTGTAGGTCCAGTCCAAGCAGTTAGACATTTTTGAGCATTCTGTCTTTCCACCGTAGCTGAAACTCTGTTGGTCAGAGTTTGCTGTGACTGACCCTGTGGGGTCAGCAGCTGTGGATCCGGCCCTCCCCGATACCAGCCAGAGGCACCTGCCCCAGACTCCTCGCCAGTGCCAAGTCCTGCCCGGCCTCCCGAGAAGGCGTGTCTAGGGAGCACTGAAACTGACCCCACCACTGGAGAGGCAGTGCGGTTCCATCAAGACCAGAAGCTAGACCCGTTTCCATACCAACTTTCCTCGGGATTAGGCTTTAAAGTTTTTCTACAGGAAAAAGCAGTAATTTTCCACTTTAATTATCTTCTTTATTTCATTTGGCCTGCCTAAGAATGTCACTCTTCATTTCTTTGCAGGCTGGAAGCTGCTGCCCTCTCACAGCGCCTGCCAGGTATGTTTCTGGTGCGCAGAGGCCCAGGGCGGCACATGCTGCACCATGTGGCACCCCCACCCCCACCCCAGATGCAAGTGTGCTGTGGCGCTGGAGCACAGCTCTACAACTGCCTCCCAGAAACGCGTAAAGCCGGGGTCACCGGCCTGCACACCAACTGGATGCAGCTGAAAACATATGCAGGCACAGAGGCTCCCTTCCTCAGTTTTCAGGTGATGTGGACACTAAGGTCCAGAAAGTTTCTCAGATGCAGCACATTAAGAATGAGCGGATCAAGTCCTGGCTGGTGGCACAGTGGATAAGGCGCCGACCTGCTACCCAAAGGTCACTGGTTTGATTCCCAGCCAGGGCACATAACCAGGTTGCAAGCCAGGTCTCCAGTCAGCTCCCCAGCTACAGGCAGGTGAAAGGCAACCATACATGGATGTTTCTTCCCCTCTCTGCCCCTCTCTTTCTAAAAATAATAAATAACATAAAAAAAAAAAAAAAAAAAAGTGAACGGAAGATCAGACTGGGCGCCGTGGTAGGTTCTCCGCACTGCCCCCGGATGAACGTCTGCATGCCATTACGGAGCTCTTGTAACAAACCCCCAACCCAGGGTCTGCACCCAGCCTCACGATCCAGTGACTGCTTTCTAAAAGCTGCACTTCACAGGAGATGCAGTTTCTAACATTGAAAGCAGTGGAGGTCGCACAGCACACCACGGCGCCTTCGTGCAACAGGCCTCCAGGAATGCAGGCCCTCTGATGCAGCCTCGCACGCATGGCCCCTCCTGGGTCACCGGGCAGGAGCGGGCAAGGCCTGGCGGAGCGGTCGCCCGCACGTGTGCACAGGCATTAGGGCTCCTGGACAAATCTATCCAGCACAACAACATGCGGCGGCAGGTTAGAGTGAAGCATGGAAATGCCACTATCATCCCTCTCCTGACCTCTGTCCTCTCTGGGAATGGGCTGTCATCGGTCATTGCAGCCTGTTTCCTGGATGACAGCATTGTTACTGTGGCAGGGGTGGGGTGGGGGTGGGGGATTAAGTAAAAGTATCAGCGTTTAGTTGCACAAACTACACTTTCATGTTAAAAAAAAATAGAAAACATTTTAGCCTGAAAATGTCTTGGTGCTAATGTTACACTGCTGATTGCTTATTCTAGAAATAATTTATGCTAGTCTCAATCACCTCCATGCAATTCACACTCTCAGTAAATCAATAACTGAAACGGCAACAGAGGAGGACTTCCTAATGTGCAATATTCAGAGGTTCTCATATTGTTTGCTTATCAGAACACCTGCGGGTCGCAATGCCCTTTGCAGCTACTGTTATATCTAACAGCGTAATAGGCGTTAATGAGTTTGCTAAGCATAGTAGCAACATTATTATTACAAGAATGACAGTCACAAGGTGCACGTCCAAGAAAGCCACAAGCGACCCTCCTCCTGCATGCAACCCGCTGGCCGCGCTTTCCTGCAGCGTCTGCCTTTCCGGCTTGTTGGGCCCAAGCTAGTTTTTGTTTACATCCAAAGGTAAATTTAAGAACAATTACAGGACAGAAACATTACATTTAGGTTATACTCTCCATTTTTAAATGATTCCTGCTAAACTGGGGAAACGCTGGAATTATTCAGTTCCAGTAGTGAAAGGTCAGCCCAGCTCACTCGCTATACACAGGGTTCAGTTCAACACGTGGGTAAATGGTCGCCTCTGCCCGCCATGTGTCAACAGTCTGATAGGGGACACCCGTTAGTTGCAGTGACAGTGGCACTGTGCGTGTGAACAGGAAGGGGGAGGTGATTTTCTAGAAGCAGCAGGACCCAGGCAAGGGGTTATCAAGGGTGCACTGTGGGAGGGGAGCCAGAGGGTTCTTCAGCCTCAACTGCTGCCACTCATGGCTGCGGGTGGGGGCTGGCTTACTGGGGTGCAGGTCACAGGGTGTGATTATGAAATGACAGATGGGGCACACACATGCTTTTAGGCTTTAGGTGGTGAAACAGTCCTTACTCTCTTGAAATTTGACCTAATGTTAAAATACCAGAGAAGAATTAATCCCATTTATATTAATCCTCCAAACCAATAGTAAATAAATTTTTAGGTGGGCAAAACAAAATGTAAAAATAAGTAAACTAAGAAGACTGGATGTCCTTGAGTTTCCTTGAACAGAACATAGGAAGATGAATGTCCCAATTATACAAGAATAAAATATGCAGAATCACAGTTCTCAGTCGTGACAAATAAAACTGCAATATACAGTATTAGACAGAAAATAATTTTTCTTTATGAAATCCATTCAGAAAGCATATGTGGTTAATAGCCCCACTCCCAACTAGCAGTATACTATTGCTGACATATTTGCTAGACTAATTTACCAAGCAGAACTGCAGGAGTGATGTGGTCAAAAGCTAAGATGGACTCTTCTGGACAGCTAGACACACTTTTACAGTATATTAAAAAGGGCATGGGCCCTGGCTGGTGGCACAGTGGATAAGGCGCCAACCTGCGAACCCAAAGGTCGCTGGTTTAGTTCCCAACCAGGGCACATAACCAGGTTGCAAGCCAGGTCTCCAGTCAGGTCTATGGCTGGAGGCAGGTAAAAGGCAACCCTACATTGATGTCTCTCTCCCTCTCTGCCTCTCTCTAAAAATAATAAATAAAATCTTTAAAAAAAAAGGGGGGGGCATGGTATTGAATACCCTATTTGGGAGGCTCTATTTATGTTTGCTTCTTATGGTTTGGGATGGACCCAGTAATTTTAGTAAGTGTTACATAAATTAAGAATCACATGAATTTTCCCAGAATAATAATACTTACTAAACTGGGAAAAAGACACTCAGGAAAAAATATATATATAAGTATTGGTAAAACAAATTACTAACTCTAGTGTGAAGAGAAAGGAACAGACTTTGCAGTGAACTACTTACATGGTGAGCTAATTGGTCACTAGTCATTCCAGATAAACTAGCATTTCATTAATGAAATAGAGAAGATGAAAATTAAATGTTATTATAGGTACTTACTTTTAATTCAGTATATATGGATACATATATACTTGTATACGTGCACATGCGAGTTCATGTACCTCATTGCTGATTGTTTAAATTGTTTCCACAGTGAACAACACATTTAAACAATAAAAAGCTAGTAACTCTCTCTTTAATGGTAACTGTTACATTAAGCATGGGTTTGGTTCTAACTTTAAACTCACTAGTGAATATCTACATGTTCAGTACATTAGAATACACACCTACATAGTTTGGATAATTCAGAAGGTTCATCACAAGCAAAGGGAAGACAGTTGCTAAATTAATCCTTCCACTTTCAATTTATACTGTATTACGTGGCCCTGGCTGGTGTGGCTCAGTGGACAGCATGTGACCTCAGGCTGCTCACTCCCATAGTGCCAGGCCGATCGCTACCATCAGGGCGTGGGAGGCGCCCCTGTACCTGTGGGGCCAGAACATGCCTCCCCTATTCTCCCCCCGTTATTTTCATGCCAGCCTTCGAGACTGAGGCGCCTCCCGTCCGCCCTTTCTCTACAGTCCAGGCTGGCGCAACACTGGCTTTAATCGGAGGTGATGAAATTCTAAACAGGCTCATGGAATACAAGCCCATCCCATTTATTCTAGTTTGCAATGAATACATGGCCCTTTAGTACAAATGCACTGACTTTTAATATATTTGCTGCTTAATCCACAACTACATGGACTCGAGAAATAAACTGTCTCCTTGCATAAGAGGGGACCCTCTGTTTTATTATTCTTTGTCGTTCTCTGGTAGGAAATTTTCATGTAACAAGTGTATTTCACTTCTATGGTTCAATAAAACAATTAAAGATATCAAAGCATAATCAGTCATGTTAGAAAATATGGTGAAGTGTAGGAGAACACATTTTTGGAGTTACGAAGAAATTAAAGCAACATCATTATTTACATTCCCAAGAAAAGTCCAGGCTTGACTAAGACATCTACACTGGCTGCTCTTTTAGTAAAGATAGTAGAAACAATAATGATGTCAATTCCATTTTATTAGCTGATGTTTTTGTTATAAGAGACAATTGAATTAAAAATGAACCGCAGTTATAAAAGCTGTAAGGATGTTAGTGCCACGCAAACTCCAAATACAAGGCTGAAGTTCACAGAGGCCCAGGGCACCTGGACCTGGTTTAGTCCTGCAGTCCAGCGAGGGACAAGCCTGTGTTTTCTACCTGTGTCATCTCAGATCCACCTTCCCAGTCCCCGTTTCTCTCCCACGTGCGGGACTCTCTTGGTCACTTGTCATCATTTAACTTACGAAATCTCCCCTACGTACAACTGGCTTCTCAATAACTGCTTTTGTACCCCTTCCCAAACACTACTAGAAACAGATGCATTACAGTGGAATGAGCAGCAGAAGGGAAACAGAGGCAGGAAGCCGAGGGAGACACGCCTCACCCGCTGACCCTGCAGCCCTGGGCCTGGTCTGATAATACTGCCGGGTGTTCCAGCATCACGAGAAACACCACATTCGTGTAGAGGGGAGGAAAGTCCTTGAAACTCTACGTGTCCTCTCCACTATCTGGGAGGGAAAGCCTTTGAAACTGCACTTTCATCCCAAGGCCAGAAAAGGTGGGAGAGGGTCCACAGCGCCCAAGGAAGAAGCCCACCGAACAACTCTGGTGAGCCGCCTGCCTCCCATCACAGACACAATGAACAAACGGAGTCTGGAGCAAGGTAAGGATTCAGGCTCACAGACCCTCACAGATGCCTAAGTTTAGGTTGTCACGTGCCCCTAAAAAAGCTGGTACCACCTCCTTCCATCAATCAAAATGTAAGTTCTTCACCGCCCCCCCCCACCCCTACACACACACACACACACACACACACACACACCATCAACTATTTCTGTCCTCAGAACAAGGGACTCACTCCTGGCTCTCTTGGCCCATTTGCCACACTGGGGGAGGGGCTGGTCTCCAGGCCTTTGGCCACCCTTGCTTTTGCTCTCCCGTTCACTACTAAACTCGATGTGCACACTGATAGGCTCTCTGATCTGCAATTCTTTACTGCATCTGTGAGAAGAACCAGGATTTGACTGGTAACAGGTAAGTGCACTGGAGAAGTGTCAAGCACAAAGGAGGAATAGAGTATATTGTCTCACAACTGCCATTATGTTCCTGGATTAAAATTTAGTGTATTTTTTTTCCCTGGGCACAAATTTACTCTTTATTGCACTAGTTCTAGTAAATTGCTTACTCAATTTTGTCATTCAAATTTTTAAGTGGAGAGAAAATGTCTAAGGCTCTGAGTAAAAGAGGAAGATTGAGAGTGCCAGAATTATTCTGATTCAATGCCTTTCACTAAGCAAATCTTTTTAAAACAGCTCAAATAGTATGAGCATTTTACAAATGAGCTTTAACCATCCTTAATCTAAATTGCTCTTAAGTTCTGAATACCTAGCAAAATACCACTGTCAGCCTGAATATAAACATTCATGCTGATTAAGGCAGGAAAATCGGGGGCAAATCCATGATTAATATTTTTTTCCAGTTTGCAATATCCGCCTCTGTTTAAGGAAGGGGTTTAATGAATGTTACTGTAATGATTTAAGTAGGAAAGAGATGGATTTAATTTTCACATCACCATTGTTGTTTTCATCAGGATTGTCACTTGTACTTACGTCTGTTATTCATTATTTCCTGCGCTATCTGTGCTCATTTCAGAGAGGGGAAATACGTCATTGAATGCAGCACATTTGTCAGCTGTAAGTATACGAAACCCTCTCTTCTGTGCATGGAATCAGCAGCATGGAGAGCAGAGGAAGATGCCTCAACTGCTTCCGTGCAGGTGGCAGCCCCACTCAACTCCCGCTGCCTGTCCACTGACCCCCTGCATAACCTTGAACATGCCACTGCGGTCATGCAAACTAAGGAACATGCTTCATGATTACCTCTGTTTGTCTCTGGGAAAAAAACTGTAGAGCTTAAATGCACTACAATCACGTCACAGAGCACAGAAGTGCTTCCACTTCTCTGGGAGAAATGTGTCTCTAATTACAGACAGACATATGACCCCATATAGTAATTACATATAGTTACATTATCAGCATATTAAATACACAAGTTTTACATGTACTCGTATTATTATTTGTTTGTCAAACAGATATTTTCAGTTTAAGGAATATGCTTGAAGTATAAAATACAATATGGGTCAAAAAGAAAATACAAGCATATCTTAGTTAAGGAAAGATTTTAAAAATTAAGCAAATTGATGATAAATGTTAGAAGCAGGTAAGCATACATATATTTTTAATATAGTGTATCATTTTGACTCTATTCATTTTTTCAAATCATGAAAGATTTAGTGAAATCAAGTATAAAACTGTAATTTATAAGGAACATTTAGGAGGATTACTTATGAAGATGTTGGGCTTTTCTATTCCAAGTCTCAAGTTAAGGCTTATTATCCTCAACCTAACAGTTTTATTTAAATAAGAGTTAGTGCTATCATATTAATGTTTGCATAACCTATTATAATTCTATTTTGATTTGACAGTCCACAATAAGCAATGGCTATTAATTTCCATTATCATAAAGCAGATTAAAAAGAGTATTAATGTTTTCTTGCTAACCCATGTTCTAATTAAGACAGGAAGCTTCTCTTAAAGCCACTGGTCCAATCAGTTCGCTCCAAGGTCTGTGGGCTCCCAAACGCCCCAACTGGGTGCCCCACTCCCCCCGAGAGCCACCAGGGGAGTCGCACCAGGCACAGTGAACCTTGTTCCTGCAGGTCCTGAAACCCCGAAAGGCAGCAGTGAGATGCAACACGCAGTCCTCCCTCTCATGATGCTGCCGCCAATCCGAGCAGCTTCTCAGCAACAACCCTCGGTCTTAATGCACTGCGACCACTCCAGGGGAAAAGCAGGTATTTTAGTTGGACACCCAGCCTTGAGACGTGTAAATGATTTACCCTGCGGCCCTGACCCCCCAGCAGTGGCCTAGCCGGCACCTCCACTGGGCCCCGAGCTGCAGTTGAAGCCCCAGAGCCATGGCTACTGCTCCACTTGGACGTAAGTCACACCCCAGCAGCTGGGCCATGAGTTGGTGCACCCCTCCTCTGTTCCTGCTGTCCCCACCCTGCAGTGGACAGCTTGGGATGGGTTCAGGTGCAGCGCAGAGCCAGAGGAGGCTGACTCTGGCAAATGGAAGCAGAGGCGTGGCAGCGGGAAGGAATCCACAGGGCCTGGCTGGGGGCTGCGGACGGGAGGTGACTCACGGTGCCCATCACAGAGGTGTGCCAGGGAAGGTCAAGGTGTCAGTGGAAGCAGTGGCAGGCAGACTATGAAAGACCAGAAGAACACCGCAACGGATTTGTGTCTGGGGCCAGAGCTGAGGCTAACGACAGAGGAGAGCAAGACCCACCCCCCCATCAGTGTGGTAGGAGTTCCGGAACGCTGGCTGTGTCAGCAGGGGTGCCACGCAGGAGAGTACACTGCACCTCTGTACCCAGGCTTCGCCCTCCCCAGTACAGCAGGGGTGTTAACAGGCCCCACGCCTGGGGCTCCCTGGAAGGTGAATGAGAAACGTGTACGTGGCAAAGCCCTAAGCACAGAAGAAATGCATGGCCTCTCTCAGCTCTACAATGTGACTATCTCTACTGAGCACATTTTATGCCACAACGGGTCTGGCAAGGGGCTCCTGTGTGACACCACCCAGCGAGTATTTCATGTGTCTCTGGGGTGTTCCTTTGAACACTTCTCTGGGGGGGGCAGGGTGGGGAGATGCTCCTGTCATTTGGAGGAGTCTGTTACTTCATCTTCGACCTTCAAGTTCCTCCTGACTGTTGAAAACCCTGAATTGAGTAGCAGTTTTGAGTAGCCAAAGGTTCAAAGGCTCATAGCGAAAGCACCGAGCCATTGATCAACATGGGTATCATCTCTGTGCGTGTGGGATTTTACGGTGGGTTGGATGGGAGAAAGGGACAGAGGTGCCTCATGCAGTGCTTGTCAAAGCCAGCTGGTCCAGAGTCCCCCAGCTGTCCCTTGGCCTCCCTGTGCCCCATGGGAAACAGCTGGGTGACCAATCCTCCAGTGTCCAGGTTCCCCTTCTGTCCCCAGGGTCAACCTTGATTGAAGAACCTCAATGTGCTTTTCAGGTCAGTCTTTTCTTTTGATTATTCATCCCCTAAACTATGCCACTACATTTAACAATTTGACCAACACCCTTCACAATCACATACATGAAAATACACATACACACACCTAGGTAAGACCATGTGTCTCTGAGGACTCATTTCCCACACAGGTAGATGGCAGACAGACACACATCACCATCCCCTCCCCCACCCATCCGCAGTCTCACTTTCTGCAGGTCCCGTTACCCGCAGTCACCTGCAGTCAGAAAGTATTAAATAGAAAATTCCAGCAATAAATGACTTATTGAAGCTTTAAACTGTGCATCCTTCTGAGTAACATCGCTCCATCCTGGCCAGGTGTGCACTGCCACTGTCCAGAGCACTGTGCTGTAGACACACCCTAGCCATCTGCCACTAATAGTGTCTCTTAGCAAATCAATGGTCCAGGTACCACAGCGCTTGTGCTCAAGTCACCCTTATTGTACTGACCAGTGTCCCCAGGGTGCGAGGGTGACGGTGCTGGCACTTCCCATGTGCCACAGAGAAGCCACCAAGTGCCCCCTTTCAGTGAAAAGGTGAATCCAGTACAACAGGATGGTTTGAGAGGGAGAGAGAGGGACTACATTCACATAATTGTTATTATAGTATGTTGTTGGAATTGTTCTATTCTTAGTGTCAATAGTCCCTTACTGTGATAATTAATTAATTAGAACTTTATCATAGGCACATATGTCTAGGGAAATAAACACAGTGCACCCAGGGCTTGATGTCACCAGCAATCCAGGCTTCCAGTGCAGGGCTGGAATCTCCTTCCCATGGATGAGGGGGACTGCTGTACGTACACATGTACATACACACTTATTCTAGTGAAATTTCCGCCTGCTTTCTATTTGTCACGCACATAACCCCACTCACTACGTCCTGGCATCCAGAACAGATGACGGAGTCCGGCGCAGGCTGGAGCGCGCTGGTCTGAGGCGCTGAAGCATCCCCGCAGCGGCCAGGGGTCCCACCCCTTCCAGGGGTCCCATCCCTTCCAGGGGTCCCCCTCCGCCGCACCCAGATGCTGCATGCCGGCCAACTCTCGTGGGACCAGGTCTTGGTGTCAGGAGTTTCCTGGCTGGTGAGCTGTCTGCTGAACAAAGTGACACCCTAGGGGCCAGCCTGACACCTGCTTCGTCCCTGCCTATTTTAGGGAAGGGCAGGACTGTCTCTAAGTGTGTTCTCAGAGCCGTGAGATTTAGACTTTCACAGTGATGCAAACTTAATTGAAATATGAGTAATGTTTCTAGACCTTCAAAGCACTATTTTGAAGGAAGCACTGGTTGCTGAGAAATGTCAACTAATTCTAATACAAGTGACAACATTATTTAAAATAATGCCGTATTCTTTCCCTGCAGTCGGCAATACTGCCTAAGACCTGTCCCCCACCTAGAGGTGCAATCACTTGCTGTGTCATGTCTGCATGTTCCTTTTAAAGAAATATTAAGAATTGTAAAAAACAAAACTAAAAAAACACACCCACATTCTTAAACCAATGTTTAATTAAAGCAACCCAAAGTTCTCAGAGAAAAGAACTAAAAGGGAGCACAATGTGCAAAACCGAATTGATTCTTGTCCTCCAACTTCTACATACATACATACATACCACTCTTAGAAAACTGAAGAAGTACATAATTGTTCGTAAGAGTTGCATGTTGTTGGTGTTTAAAATTTCCTATCAATTATATTAGATATTGCATCACTTTCTTACTAATGACTTTGAGAAGATTCTCATGAATTTCCCAGAAGTTTTGGGAGCCTACTTTCAAACAGTAATTTCCTGAACCAATTATCGCAAAGGATTTGGTTACAGCAGTTTCTTCCCCTGGCTGCACATCAGGTCTACTGGGGGCCTTTAAAACCATTAAATAGCAAAACACCTGACCCATGTTCCCAATCAACAGATGGACATTTATTGCTCTATTACTCCTCCTGGCCCATCCCCAACCCCATGTTTCCTAAGGGCCTCCACAGTGTCACCGTCAGCTCCCAGCACCTTCCTGGCTGGGTCACCACGCAGTCTAGTCTCCCACCCAGTATGTGGCCAAGAGTACCCATCTTACTCACGTGACATTTGTACCTGTCCTCTCTCCCTTGCGGAAGGTCCTGAACAACCTTCCAACTTTCAACTCAAAATCACTGCCTGCAACCTGACCACCCAGCCACAGTGCCGCTGTGGTCCCACCTCTCCCCATCCCACCTGCTCAAGGTCACATTTGCAGCTCCACAAAGACCCCGCTATGCAGGGTCTCTTTATCTCTGTAACCTTATCTCCATGTGTTCCTTCCTGAGGCCCTTGATTTCAGCCAAATGGGGCCCTTCCTGGAAAATGTCTGACATAGACGACTTTCCCCACTCTTCTCACATTCCTACTTCTGTGTCGGCCTCCTGCTCTCTCCACCAGAGACATCCGCCACCACATCAGCCGTTTTCCGCTGCCCTGGTCACCCTACCGTAGGAGGAGTGCTCTGTGCATACAGGGCACACTCTCTCAGAGGGGAAAACAAGTAGAGTCATTCTGTAACATATTCCAGCACTTGCATCTCTCTCCTGTTTTTGTCTACATTTGTGGATTCTCTTCACAAAATATACATAAACATCCAGGGGTGGTGACCATAATCATCTTTAGGCCCTGCTATAAATATTGTCATCTTCACAAATTGTTTCTTTTTCCCTAACACTTCATTGAGTAAGAGAAAAACACAATTTCAAAAGTCAAATCCAGAAATACCTAAATTCCTAAGGCCAACACAACCTAAAAACCATGACTGAACCTCAAGCTACCATTCCACGTCTTCATGAAGAAGTGACAAAGTTGGGGTGCTGTGTGCTGCGGAAGTCGTTGACCGAGTCCATGCTTTTGCATTTTATTATGGCTCAAAATATGGAATACAGACAACACCTAGGAAAAAATGACAACACGACTATTTAACTTGAGATCAGCCGACCTCTACAGTGTCCATGCTTCCCGGTAAAGAGGTGAAAACACCCCAAACCTGGCTGGATTCCAGCAAGCGCCGTCCTGAGAGAAGGGCCTGGCCAGGTGAAGCCGGACAGCACTGAGCCACCTCTCTGTGCCGGGAGGGGAGCCTGCAGAAGGCAGGACACATGCCTGCGTGCCGACGGAGAGTGCGGGACAGTGACTTTAACCCAGGGCTCGTCCTGGCCGTCGGACACGTGGGAGGCAGCCCGTCCTCTCACAGTGCCCATCAGGGCTGCAGCGTGGTGGGTGGACCCACCCAGGGGTGTCGCAGGGGCGGGGAGCAAACGTGGACACAGACGGCCTCACTCTGAATAAAAACACCAGGAAAATGGAAACCCGGGCCATGTTAGTGCAGAGGCCAATTCCTTACAGAGCTCTGCTAGGGCCAGAGCTGCAAACTCTATTTATAGTGAGCCTTTCTACAGGCAAAGAGATATTTTTATTAATGAGAATAAAGATGGCATTTTAAAAATAACATTTATATCTTCTGGGGGAAAACATTGCTCACAGGAACATTAGCCTCCTGTAATTTTCTTCTCATCTGAAAAATTAGACACGTGGGTAAAGTAATATTTGGGAAGACTGGCCAGCAATATTTCACAATTGTTCATGTCACCGAACTGTCCATTTTCCTTACCAAGATGGATTCCAGCTCTAAATTCCTTAACTCCCTGCCCTCTGTGCACCTAGAGCTGCTCTAAGGGAAAACATATTAACAGTCTGCAGCATCGGTGTTAGAATTTCCATTACAGAACAGCTATGTAACGGAGGCATTTCCTTTGTTTCAGACTCAGCTTCCACATGCCTCGCGGAGACATATTAAACATCAGAGTTGCTTAAAAAACAAACAAAAAACCGTAAGACTACTGGAATCATTGGGCTAATGATAAAACATTTCCCACACATGTCTGTGAAGGTGCTTGCAATTCCACACTGCTCCGCGCTTTGAATTGCTCGTTATGACAAATGCCACACACAGGCCAGCCAACCCCTTCCCCAGGCAGCAGACACGCATGTCCAATCACGAACTTTCTAGTTTAATGAATCTCGTCTGTTTACCATGCACATCATTACAGAGTTGTCCCTGACTTTCTCAAAGAACAAGCACAAACCAAAATAATACATTCAAATAAAACTAGGACCACACATGCCACGTACATAACCTACGTATATGCCACATAATGAAACGAGTTATGGGACAGCATCTAGTGAGATTTTTCTCACATTGCAGCCAACTTTAGCCAAGATAATATATTACACCCATGGAGATTTTACATTTTTATCCCAAAGGTTTCTCAGAGCTATTACTGAGATAATAGTAATAAAAACTCTCTGATTGAAGTAGGCAGGGACCATTTTCACCATTGAATAGAAGGGAGAAGAGAAGCTCAGAAATATTAAGTGGTGCCCACAAAGCCACCGTCAACAACGGTGCCAGGACGAAGTCAGATGGGCTTGCACCCCACATGTGGCCCCTCCCTGCTCCCCACGGGGCTGACTCAGGGCCTGAGCTTCCCACCAACTCAAGCGTCATCGGCCTCCCTCCTGGGACTGGCAGGCAGCCCTACCTGCTCTCCGACCACATTCTTCCAAGTTTCAACAAGACACGAGTGCATGGTGCAGGCCTCTCTCTTGATCCCCGGAGAAGATCGCACCTCTCCACCAAATGCAAAGGTCAAGCTTGCATCTGGACCCAAGAATCTGAATCCTGCTACTTAAGCACATAGTCCCACAAGAACCTCTGGAAATCACTCACATTCAAATAATGCTTCGTTGCTTCTGAAAATACCAGTTGGGGGGTTCTAGTACAACCCAGAGAGAGGGAAGATGACAAGTGTGGGCTCTTTGGACATATGGCTGCCATTCCCATCTGAGCTAAAAGATTTTCATAGGAAACCCATCTGAGTTGTAGCATTGGTAAGCTCAGGTGCAAATTTTTTATGAACAAGGCTAACAATGACTCAAAATTTCAAAAAGACCAGCCCTGGCTGGTGGCCCAGTGGATTGGTGCCAGCCAGGGCACATAACCAGGTTGCAAGCCAGGTCCATAGCTGGAGGCAGGTGAAAGGCAACCATACAGGGATCTCTCTCTCCCTCTGCCTCCCTCCCTTCCCCTCTCTCTAAAAATAATAGAATCTTTTTTTAAAATCTTCAAAAAGGCCAAAGCCATTTCATGGATTTTTTCACATGGCAACCATTTGAAATTAAACCATCTTTTTAAAATTGGCATTTGGTTAATAGCTCTCAGGGGCATTTTTTTAGAAGTATTTTTTAATTGTTTTTTCTTACCTTACCTTTTAGTCCCCTTATACCCCCTCCCCCTAGCAATCACCACACTGTTGTCCATGTCCATGAGTCCTTTTACCTTTTTGGTCAATCCTTCCACCCCGCTAAACTGACCCCCACAACTAGCTGTCATGAGTCTGTCCCCGTTTTCCCTATTAGTTCAGCTTGTTCATTAGATTCCACATATGAGTGAAATACTATGGTATTTGTCTTTCTCTGACTGGCCTATTTCCTTAACATAAAGTTCTCCAGGTCCATCCATAGCATTGAAAAGGGGAAATGTTTCTTCTTTTTATGGCCAAGTAGTATTCTATCGTGTAACTGTCCCATGGTTATTTTATCCACTCATCTACTGATGGACACGGACTGCTTCCATATCTTGGTGATTGTAAATAATGCTGCAATGAGCATGGGCAACGGGGGTTCTTATGTTCTTTCAAATTATTAGTTTGGGTTCCTTCAGATATATTCCCAGAATTGAGATCGCTGGGTGAAAAGGTAGTTCCATTTTTGAGTTATTGCCATACTGTTTCCTGCAGTGGCTGCACCAGTCTGCATTCCCACCATCAGTATAGATGGTTCCCTCTTTCTCTGCACCCTCACCAGCACTTGTTTGCTAATTTATTGATGACAGCCATTCTGACAGGTGTGGTATCTTTTTGTGGTTTCCATTTGCATTTTTCTGGTGATTAGTGATGTTGAGCATCTTTTCATATGTTTATTAGCCAGTTATATGTCCTCTTTGGAGAAGTGTCTATTCAAGTCCTTTACCTATTTTTTAATTGGGTTGTTTTTTTGGTGTTGTTTGGTACATACTTTATACATTTTAGATATTAACCCCTTATCAGATGCATCAGCAAATACGTTCTCCCATTCTACAGGTTGTCTATTTTGTTGATGGTTTCTTTTGCTGTGCAAAACATTTTAGTTTTATGTAGTTCCATTTATTTTATTTTTTTGTTTCCCTTGCCTGGGGAGATATATAGCCAATGAAAAATTGCTATGAGCAATGTCTGGGATTTTGCTGCCTATGTTTTCTTCCATAATTTTTATGGTTTCATGTCTAACATTTAAGTCTTTTATCCATTTTGAGTTCATTCTTGTGTGTGGTGTAAGAAGGTGGTCTAGTATTTTTCTGCATGTATCTGCCCAATTTTCCCAACACCATGTACTGAATAAATTATCTTTAGCCCATTGCATGTGCTTGCCTCCTGTTAAATATTAATTGACTATAAACGTGTGGGTTTATTTCTGGGCTCTCTTAACTGTTCCACTGATCTATGTGACTGTTTTTATGCCAGTACCAGGCTGTTTTGGTTACTATGACCTTGTTGTACAGTTTGGTATTTAAGTAGCATAATTCCTCCAACTTTGTTCTTCTTTCTCAGGATTTCTGTTGCTATGTGGGGCTTTTTGTGGTTTCATATATATATTTGAAACATTTAATTCTGTGAACTATGTCATTAGAATCGTGATAGGAATTGCATTGAACCAATAGATTTCACTACATAAACAAAATGAAGGATAAAAACCATTATGATCGTATCAATAGATGCAGACAAAGCATTTAATAAAATCCAGCACTCATTTATCATAAAAACTCTCAGCAAAGTGGGAACAAAAGGAACATACCCAGACATAATAAAGGCTACGTATGATAAACCCACTGCCAGCATCATACTCAATAGGCAAAAACTACAAGCAGTCCCCCTTAAGATTAGGAACAAGGCATGTGTTTCCTGATCTTACTCCACACAGCACTGGAAGTCTTAGCCTCAGCAATCACATAGAAGAAAGTGATAAAAGGCATCCAGACTGGAAAGGAAGTAGTAAAACTGTCATTATTACAGATGACATGATTCTAATGCAGAGAAAACCCCAAAAATTCCACCAAGAAACTACTAAACCTGATAAATGAATTCTACAAAGTAGCAGGATACACATTAATATCCAGAAATCAGTCGCATTTTTATACACCAATAACGAACTAACAGAAAGGGAAATCAAGAACACAATCCCATTCGCAATTGCTTCAAAAGGAATAAAATACCTCAGAATAAATCTCAGGTACGTTTTCTGAGTGCCCCTCATCTTGCTGACTAGGGAAGGTAAATAATATTCTGTGACAAGAGGGGTTGATTTTTTTTCCTATCAAACCATCCTTCCCAGGTGAGGTTTTCATCAAGGCTGTTCTGAGAAATAGAAAGAAGATGGATAGCTCTGCTTTTGCTTATTTCTTGGCTATTATCAAGATTCTGTCACTAGGACTCCCAGCACGTTCTCTCTGGATGAGCAGGCATGCCTGTACAATAGTTATGCATCTATTTCCTTAACTTTTAACACTCATCGCCAGTCTCTACACATGTTAGATAAAACCAGAGTCCTGCCACTGAGGAAATAACAGCTTAGCTAGGGAGGTAAAACCAAGAGTATGAGGATGTGCTAATTTCTTTAATAGGAACAATATAAAACACAAAAAAGGAACAGAGAGGATGAGACTCAATTTGTCTCACCACTGGCCAATGTTCCACAGAGATGGTAAAACTCCACAAATAAAGACGGATGTGTAAGTTGAAGTTATTCAAATAATTAAGGTAGTATAAAAAAATTAAGAACTGTAGGTTCTACAGGGTGTGCACGATCAATTGGCAAAATTTTAGTAAAATAACATACCACAAACTGTTATATTTTGAAATAAATTTATTCTTATACATAAATACATAAACATAGTCATTATCTTTTTAATTATTTTAAAAAGTCTCCATTTGCTGCAATAATAGACTTGACTCAACTTGGGAATCTTGAGCACACTTTCATTAACTTTTCTTTACCCATTGACATCATGTTTTTAATCTTAGCTTTAACAGCCTCTTTATTGGAATGAGGTTGTTGATTAATTTCTCTCTCACAAATGTTCCGTACATAATAGTCTGAAGGATTTGCATCTGGTGAACTAGGAGGCCAAATTTCCTTTGACCAGGATTCAGGAACATTGACATTCTTGCACCTTTTTGGCACTTGTGCTGGTGCACCATCTTGTTGGAAGATAAAATGGGGTCCATTTGTGACTTGCTTCATCCACGGTACAACTATTTCTCTCAAAATCTCTCCTGGATCTTCACTGATGATCTCCTAGATTCTGTCTACAATATCTGGATTTGTGCAATCCTTGTGTACTTTATGCATTTTCCTTGTTGGCGTGGTGACATCAGGATCAGCACCACACACCTTCTTCATGGTGTCAACTGTACGTAAAGGGATGTTACTTATTTTTTTAATTTTATTGTTGTTGTATTACATCCATCCCCTTTTTGCTCCCCTCTGTCCCCCTCCCCACCCACCCATTCCCCCCAAACTCAATCCAACCTGTTGTCCATGTCCATGGTTCCTTTATACTAGGTTCTTGTCTAAGCTGCTCCCCTTTCTTGCCTCTGCCTCCCCCCTCCCCCCAACCCTTTTCCCCCTGACCACTGAAGGCCTATTCCTTGTATTCATATAC